>JBBPBX010005817.1:33463-48463 GCA_038048925.1 Garcialebias charrua | reverse complement strand
TTGGTCTTTTAGGAATTCAAATGTTTTTTCTGCAACAATCAATATTTGTTTTGTAAACACAGCGGCATCCGTTTGGTGGATTTTCTCACCGATGGGGACATCAGGGTCGTAAGGCGGCAGGGGTAGAGACGCAGCAGGGGGCGGAGTCTCAGTTTCTTTGTTCTGATTGGACAATGTGTCCATGGCCTCCTCTTGGTCCTCTTCCTGTTGACCTTCGACCTGTTCAAGAAAAACAATCAGCAGCTGATTTGTGGATTACTGATCAGGATTTAGGGCCGTATTGATTATCAATCAATCCCTTCAAACTCACGTCTTTGCTGATATTCTTTTCATTAGAGTTCTGTTCTGGCTCCTCTTCCTTTGTTCCCTCCGCTTTCCGCTTCTTGGCCTGCGGCTCTTCGGAGGGTTCAGTGGATTTTTGCGGCGAGCTGCTTTTGGTCCTCTTTGTTTTTTTCGAATACAGCACACTAAAACAAACATTTACTTCAGATTATTCTGAATTAAAAGCTGCTGGGATCGGTTCATGGATGAAATAAGGGGGAACACTTTCAGACTCGACAAACTGAACTTGTAAAAACATTTTTCACTCGAATGAAATGATTTGAACATGATTTGGTTGAATCGCAAATCCCTGAGGTCAAAGGTCAGGCTGAATAAACCCATTCAATCCATCCATCCATTATCTTTACCCGTTTATCCCATTTTGGGTCACGGGGGTCGCCGGTGCCCATATCCAGCAATCACAAGCCATTTTCGCATTGCACGGCCCGCCCCTGGTTGGCCCAGAGCCCGGACTAGCCCGCCCCCGCTCATTACGCATTGTCCTGAGAGCTGCCTTGAAGTGGGTGGGGCGTTCTCTTGAAGTGGGTGGGAAGTTCTTGTGTGCGCGCTTATGGTACATCCACACCAAACAGCATTTCAACTTCAAAAAAGCTCGGCACGCATGCAAGTGGACGCACTGGACCCACAGTGGTGTCCAGACCAGAACGCGAAGCTGCGGCGTTGTGGCAGCGGGGGGTGTGGGAGGAGCTTACCGGTATACCGAGTTCCTCACTGCACTCCGCCAGGCAAGGAGCTTTTTATTTCTGTCTCTGTAGAGCAGACTTGACTGGTCGTAAAGGACTTGTCGCGAACACACAGCTACAATGAGTTTCTCTTCCATAGTACACGACTTTGCGGGTTTTTTCTGTGTCCCACAAACAATACGTCACATAGTTGCGCAATACCCGTCCCCTCGTTTCCGCGTCACATAGGGACTCTCCCCCTCTCTTCTCCCCCCGACTCTCCCTGATCAACCAATCAAGAAGAGTTGAACAGCGTTTGAACGGCGAAATCATCAACATGTTTAAGGCGTGCTTTGGAGGCTGACGCGGATTCACGTGCAAGGAAAATGCTTTCCAGCACGCTCAACACGCATCGTGACGCCCGACGCCAAGACGCGCCTGGAGGCGCATCCCCCATTGACTTTGCATGTAAACTGGACGCTCCTGCAGTTGAAACGCTGTTAGGTGTGGACGTACCATTACAGTGTTTTGAGAGAGGAGTCGCCGCTAAAAAATATTTGTAAGCTGAATATATATATATTAGTGTTTCTGAGTTTAATTTTTGTTAATAACTGATTACAAATCAGCTTATGTTAGAACGTAAATAACACGAAGCGCGCACCAATACAGAGCATTTCCGCCTTTCAGCGCGAGCTGAATTCCATTAAAATATAACTAATATTCTCTAACTCTTGCCCGTAGCCAGGATTTTAAAATATAACTAATATTCTGTAACTCCTGCATGTAGCCTGGATGTTACGTAGGACGAATCCTTTATAACAAAAGTGGTCTCCTGAAATAACCAATACGAGTCCGTGGCCGAGTGGTTACAGCGTTCGCCTTCAACTAATTTAATCTTGACCTGGGGAAGCGGGTTCGCATCCCACCTGGTTCAAGTTATTTTACGTTTGTCTTTTATTGGAGAAAATAAAAGAAGGAGTTTGTGTTATGCCTGTGGTTAACACAAACTACTTTATTTTCTCCAATAAAAGACAACGTAAAATAACTTGAACCAGGTGGGACGCGAACCCGCTTCCCCGGGTCAAGATTAAATTAGTTGAAGGCGAACGCTGTAACCACTCGGCCACGGACTCGTATTGGTTATTTCAGGAGTCCACTTTTGTTAAAGGATTTGCCCTACGTAACATCCAGGCTACACGCAGGAGTTACAGAATATTAGTTATATTTTAATGAAATTCAGCTCGCGCTGAAAGGCAGAAATGCTCTGTATTGGTGTGCGCTTCGTGTTATTTACGTTCTAACATAAGCTGATTTGTAATCAGTTATTAACAAAAATTAAACTCAGAAAAACTAATTCAGCTAACAGTTTTTTTAGGGGTTTCTGTTAAATTTTAATGAAATTCAGCTCGCGCTGAGGTTGTTGTTGGAACGAGTCCAGCCCCTGCTGCAAACAACTAATCAAATGTAAGCAGTATATGACCAAACTGGGCCCGGGAGCTCGGCCCGATCAGTACCACGGTGGAGATGGTTCCAAAACGAGGGCGGACCCGGGGCGGAAAAGGAAAATGCGAACATGCCGAACCCGGGTTAGAAGGCGGGGCGTTGAGGGGCGGGGTACACCCTGGACAGGTCGCAAGTCCATCACAGGGACACATAGAGACAAACGAGACAAACAACCATTCACTCTCTCACTCACACTTAGGGACAATTTAGAGTTACCAATCAGCCTAACATGCATGTTTTTGGTCTGTGGGAGGAAACCGGAGTACCCGGAGGAAACCCACGCATGCACGGAGAGAACATGCAAACTCCATCCAGAAAGGCCCCCTGGACCGGGATTTGAACCGGCAACCTTCTCGCTGAGAGGCAGCAGCTCTACCAGTTGTGCCACCGTGCTGCCCACTTGTTCAAATGTTAGAACTTTTTTTTTTCAGCAGACTTGTGTGTGATAGTGTTTAGAGCTGAAAAATAAAAGAGTAAAACAGAATTATTTATTTCGCTGCAGGTGTCGTGTAAACTAACTGACCCGTTGTGGAGAGCCGAGTACTTCCTGCTCACGTAGACGAGCAGGTGTCTTCCCATAAGCGACAGCGGCTTCTCTTTACACGCATTGGCCATTTTCTCAGCTTCCTGCACCGTTTCCATCTCGATGAAACACTGAGGGGACACAGATAAGAGTTCAGACCGTTTCAACCTGCAGGGCTATTTGAGTCAGTCTGATCCGGTTCTGTACCTCTCTTCTCCACCTGTGCAGGGAGTACTTCCGGACGTTTCCGAATTGCTCAGCGAGCTTCAGGACGTCATCGTCGGTGTATTTAGTGTTGGGAAGCTGACCGATGTACACGACCTTGCTGGACGCAGTCTGACAGAAATAAACACGATTGACAACTTTCCTGCAAATCCACCGACCCCACCCCCCTAACAGAACTGTACTAAACTGGATCAAACTGGTACAACCTTGAACTCCTGAGGAAATTATTTTCTACCATAAACATTTTGTTTTTAAATGGACCTTAACACTCTCAGAGGCAGACAAAATAAATTTAAAAAAAACTTTTAGCGGAGAGACCAGGTTGAAAGATTTTAATAATTTTGTTTCTGGTTTGTTTGAGTCAAATAACTGATCATTTTAGTAAAAAAAAAAAATATATATATATATATATATATATAAAACAAAACGGATCAACTAATGTTTAAAAACCACTAAAGAAGATCTGGAGGTCCTAAGAGAGGGCAGAACTCACCTGGATGGTGGGGTATCTAATGGACCGAACAATCTTCACTTGGCGGCCGCACACTGTCGCAATCACGTTCCTGTTGTAAAACTTGTGCATGGCTATCGCCTCTTCCTCCTTCGCGAACTGGATGTAGGCCTGAGGAGGAAGAGGAGACAACCAGCTCAGAGCCCTCACAAAAATAAAAAATAAATTACACTCTGCCTGACTGACAAATTACCAACACACTCCGTCATGCTAGAGTTTCAGGAAGCGCTACAAGAAACCATAACGACAGGATACCAGAAACAATAGGATGCTTAAACTACAGGACACCAGGACTATTAAAAAAAAACTACTACTACTGCTGATAGTACAAGTTATACAAAAACATTTGTGTAGTTTTGATGCCAGGTCACTAGGTGGCACTGTGATTGAGCATCAAGAGCAGACACTTCTGTCTGGAGAATGAAAACCGTTTCACCTTAAAGACCGTGTAAAGTGAAATTAGATTTGTGTTTTTAGTTTATCACATGGCATAAATATGTGTTATTAATCACCCATATAAATCTGACTGATTAAAAACATTGTTTTCCTTATAAAATTAAGTGTCAAAAATCATGAAAATACATTGTTTTCCCTTAGTCTGGAACTGTGGGGGCGTGTCAGCAGTGGGCGTGGTTTCAGCGCAGCACTGCAGCTCAGAGAGCAAGTAGGAGGACTCTCTCGCTCAGAGCTGAACTGTGTGGAGGAGGAAGACAGGTTCATCAGTAAACCTGCTCTGTTTGCTCCTTTTTCCAAGAGTTACGCTGTTTTTAGTGCACAAACAACTCTGGTTTTATTTTTAAAGTTGAGGACGCAACTATAATTCATAACTCCGCTGTTATGTGTTTAGAAGATGAGCGGACTCGCGCGGCTGCACCGGTCCGACCCGACACATCGCATGCGGGGGCTGTGTTGGTGATTAAGATAAAGAGGGCTGTGTTGGTGATTAAGATAAAGAGTAATCACGTTGATAACTAAGTATGCAATGGACCTGTCGCATTTTCTTAGCAAAAAAGGAGCTTGTGAACTTGTAGGGCACAGGCTTAGCAATAAAAAAAAAGAAAGAAAGAAAAGAAACAGGAAAGGCGGCGGCGGTGTCCGGAGGCTGAGGAGGGAGACGGTCAGTAGCAGGTGCCCTGACCATTAAAACATCCTGGGAAGATGCAGGAACGAGGCATAATTGATTAGCTAGCTAACAATGAACAAAATATCTATGCTATTGCTATCTGATGCTATCTGCGAGTCGCGAGTGAACGGCTCCACCCATGCGAAGAACAATTTATATGACTGGAGCAGCAGGGGGTGGGGGCTATACTAATGAGGACCGCGTGACGAAACGCGGTCCCGTTTAAAACACGCCTAAAAAATCCTGAAACACACATGTCTTTATACACAGTTTCATGTATAACTTCAAAATTAATTGAGCTACAATTTTGAGACTTTTTACTCATTTACAACATTACAATTATCACATTTATAATGTTTATTTAAGGAAATGTTGAAATTCACTTTACACGGTCTTTAACTGGTCAATGCAAAAATGTTTGTTCGCACCAAAACTGAGGTTGGGTTGCTGCTACACGTTGAAGAGGGTGATCAGCACAAACAGCACTCTGCTCTCAGAGACAAACTTGACTGCGACCGTGGCAAGCAAGCACAGTTTAACAAAAACAATAACAAAAATGATCTGGTTTCACTTAAAATTAGCGTTGTGTAAACTACGAGAACCATAAACTCAAAGGATTCAGAGTGTCCTTGTTCACGACAAACTCAAGAAATCAACATGAGAAACTTTAAAGGGATCTCAGTCTACAGGTAGTTGGAAAAATACAACTCACACGGACGTCACCGTGTTGTTTACACTGCAGTGCATTCTGAGTAAAGAATGTAGACCAGTTGCTTTGGTGTAAGCTCCACTCAGCTTGAGCGTTAATTTTGGACAGTGTCTGATGTTCCGCCCTTTAATTTGAACCAGAGCACGTTGTAGGACATAGAAATGACTCAGCCTGCAGCTAAAATGATGACATCATCAGCTAATCGTGTTTCAACATGTAGCCGTTTGTGTCATTTTTATATAATTACTATTTACTTTTCATTTTATATGCTTATACGACCATCTATTGTCTGTATCTCATCTGTGTTCTTAGGCTAGCCTCGTTGAGCCACGGGGACTCATTTACAAGAGGGACCTGTCTCACTCACACCCAGGGTCAATTTTTTTTTTAAAGACCGTGTAAAGTGAAATTAAATGTGTTTTTAGTTTGTCACATGGCATAAATATGTGTTATTAATCACCCATATAAATCTGACTGATTAAAAACATTGTTTTCCTTATAAAATTAAGTGTCAAAAATCATGAAAATACATTATTTTCCCTTGGTCTGAAACTGTGGGGGCGTGTCAGTGCAGGGAGTGGTTTCAGCGCAGTTCTGCTGAGCTGAGCTGAGCGAGGCAGACAGCAGAGATCCACCTCCTCCGTTTTTATCTAAGTTCTGGCTGCCAGTAGCTCCTTTTTCCAAGAGTTACGCTGTTTTTAGTGCACTAACAACTCTGGTTTTGTTTTTAAAGTTGAGGACACATAACTCCGCTGTTATGTGTTTAATAATAAGCGCTATTTTAGAAGATGAGCAGCGGACTCGCTGCACCCGGTCCGACCCGGTCACATCGCATGCGGGGTCTGTGTTGGTGATTAAAATAAAGAGTAATCACGTTGATAACTAAGTTATCTCATCTGTGTCAGCGAGTCACTGCGTTTCACGGCGCGCGTGGCAGGAGCTCAACGCACACACACACACACAAACACACGCGCGGCGCGGAGCTGCAGGTGGCAGCAACTCCAGCAGCAGCCTGGGTTTGTTCTGACTCCCTCCTGCGTCTCAATGTGGGTGCCCTGACCATTGCGACATCCAGGGAAGATGCAGGAACGAGGCAGATGAACAAAATATCCATGCTATTGCTATCTGATGCTATCTGCGATTCGCGAGTGAACGGCTCCACCCATGCGAAGAACAATTTATACGGCTGGAGCAGCAGGGGGTAGTGCTATACTAATGAGGACCGCGTGACGAAACGCGGTCACGTTTAAACCACGCCTAAAAAATCCTGAAACAAACATGTCTTCATACACAGTTTCATCTATAACTCCAAAATTAATTGAGCTACTATTTTGAGACTTTTTACTCATTTACAAGATTACAATTATCACATTTATAATGTTTATTTAAGAAAATGTTGAAATTCACTTTACACGGTCTTTAAGAGTTAGTTTTAGAGTTTAGAGTTAAATAAAGGTTGAATGATTATTTGGACCCATATACCCCGCATAAAAGATAGAACTTTATTGATCCCGCAGGAAAATATTCAATTATTATTATTATTCATTATTATATAAAGGCACAACGACTAATACAAAATCCAACTTTATTGTAATGCATAACTTTTTGGCCTTGACTCCTTGTATTTTAGTCTCCACTTCAACCTATGTACTATACGTCATCGTCCCAGAATGCTTTGCACCAGCATAATGGTGATATCCTTATTTGAAAAATTTAACAAACATTTACAATTTTTAAGCCATTACCGTATTTTTCGGAGTATAGGTCGCACCTTTTTATCATTTTTTTCATGGCCTGCGACCTACACTCAGGTGCGACCTATGTATGGCTTTTTATCACTTTTGGCGAAACAAATTTTTAAATCCAGCTCATTTCACAATTACGTTCATTTACAGGTAGTCCCCGACTTACGAGCGCTCTGACCTACGAGGTTCCGGACTTACGAGCTGGCGAATTTTTGGAAAAAACGCAAAAAATACCGAGTTTTTCTGTGTTTTTTCACCACAGTTCGTTAGCTAAACATGTGGACACACGTTTCCGATCATTTTTATGCACTCGTAAGCAGTTTTTCGATGAAAAACGAGTGTTTGTAGTCGCGCTAGCAAAACCGTTCCAACTTACGAGCGAAATTCCGGACTTACGAGACACGTGGCGGCCGTTCCAAGTTACGAATTTTCGCTTTACGAGCGCCTCGGAGGAACGGAACTCGCTCGTAAGTCGGGGACTACCTGTATTAAGGAAAAGTTCAGCTCAGACACATATTTGCTATAATTTTTATCAAACAAATAATTGTTTTTAAGTGTTAATCTTCTTAAAAGCCTTGCTGTGCGCTCCTGTGGCAGACATTTGCAGCAGAGCTAAACGTAGGTGCGACCTATACTCCGAAAAATACGGTAATTGTTTTTCCCCACATTCACAGACAACTTTTAGTAGAATAAGATAATAACATATTACGGTCTACATAAACAATTAGTCTGAAATCCCTTTAAGTTGATGAAGTGACACAAACTCGAGATTTTCATTGACCTGGAATTATTTTAGCTGAAGAATCTGAACAGACCCGCAGGTTGAGTAAACTAGTCAACGGTGCTGCTCATTGACCCGGTTCTCTTTTTAAACCACTGCCACCAAACATTTGACTGTTCTTACTTTGAAATCTAAAATAACCAAAAGTGATAAGTTTAATATGAATATGAGATGGGTCTGAACTGCACTCATCATCCATCCGTGTGCTGTACCTCGGGTCGCCGGTCCAGAACCAGGTGTCTCTCCACAGTCCCAAAAGGTTTGGCAAGTGCCAGCATCTCCTCGAGGAAGTTGTAGTCTCGTTGGAAGCCCATGATGCTGACAACCCTCATCCCCTGATGGAAGAGGACAAGTTTACTCCGTTTTCATGTTCTGAAGCTCAAGCCAACCAACGAGCAGAACTTATGCAGAAAAACCCAGACGACCACCAGAGAGTGTGAGCGGGCGTAAATTAAATTACGGTAATCCTTTTTTTTTATGATCAACCTGTTTAAAATGTGCTTCTTTCAGGGAAACAACAGAAAGTTTTAAAAACGTGTGGCGCTTGGATCAGAACACATACCCCCTTCTTTGTTTGCTCTGCAGAGAAGAGACACAAAGAAGAGAAGTTAAACACTTTTACACCGTTATTACGAAAACGCGCGTCATCACAACTTTACGAACTTGCAGCAGCAGCAGCGTCTTTGTGGGCGTCGCCTTCGTCTTCTTCCAACTCGTCCAGCGTCACAAAATCCTCCATGTTCTGCATGAAGTCCTGATCCATCTGAGAACAGCAGCATTAAAGTTCATCTTTTGAGTTGCTGCTCATCTCCAAAAAGAGCGAGCAGAAACAAATCTCTAACTTCCCCCAAATGGACCCGATCTTTTCTGATCAGGTGAATAACGTCTCACCTGGCCTGCAGGTGACTACGAGTTGTCTCACCTTTTCTTCAGGCTTCTTTTCCTCGTCACAGCTCTCTCCTGCATTTTCTTCATCTTTGTTCTTGAGTTCGTCTGTCGGAGTTTCGGTTTCTGTCGCCTCAGTCTGTCCGTCTGTCACCTCCCCCTTTGTGGCCACGCCCTCAGCTGTGACCTCATCACTTTCAGGAGCCTGCGAGGGTTTCAAATGTCACATGTCAGAAATGGTCTCGTTTGATTTTTGTGTGCATGTGTTAAAAGTAGTTTCACCTCCTTATGCTGCTCCTCCTCTTCATCCTTCACAGACTCTGCTTTTTCTGGTTCCTCCTGATCTTTGTCCTCCTCCTCGTCCTTGCCCTGCTCTTCAACCTCACCTTCCTCTTCAGCCTTGTCTTGCTCCTCATCCTTGTCGTCCTCTTCATCCTTGTCTTGCTCCTCATCCTTGGCTGTGTCCTCCTCTTTCTCACCCTCTTCCTCCTCTGGGTGTCCCTCATCGTCCTCTTCATCTTCTCCTCCCTGTAGCACTACTGAATCCTCTTCCTCATCCTCCTCTTTAACTGCTGGCTTCTTCACCTCCTTCTTCTTTGTCTCCACAGTCTTCACCACCTTCTTATTCTTCTTCCCCTCCTTCTCCTCCTCCCTGCCTCTGGATGGAGACTTGGTGGAGGCTGATTCTTGTCTGCCGCTCTTCCGGAACTGAGTGACTTTGTGGCTCACACTGAGTAAAGAACAAACATCAGATTCAAACTTTTCTTTTCCATCAAGATGCCAATATTTTTTATTTTTCTGAATCTGTCCAAATGATTTGACTTTCCTTTGTTACATTTTTCTACCTGAACATGCATCAGGATGTGATGTCATTATTTCTCCATCAGCGTGAATGCTCACTCAGCTTTTACTTTCCTGTTTATTTTCTGTTCGTTCTTTACAATCAACTATTTCTGCACACTTGAAGCCGTTTGAGCCGTTCATTTATCAAAACATCCAACTCACTCGGGAGATGGGTACTGTGACTTTTGGTTTTTGTAACATTTTTACTTTTCTAAATATTTTAACTTCATTTACAAATATTTTGCTCCCAAATATACACAAAATTCTTTGGTTCCCTGAAAACGTTCCATTGAAATCTGCCTCAAAAACTGGCTGTTTTTCTCTTATGCTACTTTTATCTACCACCGTGCAACTTTTAGCCTATAGCTAGTCTTTTGATGCATGTAGCTCTGAACTAGCTCTTTGCTACAAGTAGCAAAATGCTACTTTTTGCTTCCAACACGCATTTTGCTACTTTTAGCTTTTAGTGTTTTGACACTTTTAACTAGTCTAGTGTTCTGCTTCTTTTAGCTACAACAGCTTGTTTGCCTGGTTAAAGAAGAGCGAATAAACAAATAGTTTCCGTTCACATTCCTACAGTCAGGTGTGATAGGAGGTTGCAGGTTTAATACAAGGCTCCATCCTGGAGTACTGAACATGAATCAAGACTGATTCCCAGCATGGTGCCATCTTGAGGTGCTGCTGTCATGGTTACCCGGTGAACCCAGATGTTTACTCACTTGAGGGTTTTATATTTGGCGCAGAGGTTGAGGCCTACGCGCCGTCCTTCGATGATGAGCGGGTTACTGCTGTGATACTTGACCAGCATGTCTGCATCTTCCTCAGATCCCAGCTGGACGAAGGCCTGAACAACCAACATGTTAAGTCACAAAATATTATGTTTTGGTTTGAACTTTCCAATAAAGGCTCGGGGTTTACCTCATCTTTTAAGAACAGGTATTTCTGCACGGTGCCAAAGCGTTCAGCGATGGTCAGCAGCTCCCTCTTCTTGTGTTCCTCTCTGGGCAGGCGGGAAAAGAAAACCACTTTGCTGCAGATAGCGGGACCTTTGACATCCCAAGCAGGAGGAGGAGGAGGAGGTCTTTCCATGGGCTGGTTCCCTGGAATTTTCTGCAACAGTAGCAGAGTCTGAGCGGGTTTCCTTAGTTCTGCAGAACTAAGAGCAGCAGCCGAGTTACCTTAATGACCATCAATGTCTGGGACAAGTAGAAGGTGATGGGTTTGCCGTACAGAGAGGTCGGGTTCTGTTTGTAGTAGTTCACCATATCCAGAGCTTCTTCATGAGTCTCCATCTCCAGGAAGGCCTGAAGGAGACGCACAAACTGAGACAAAGCAGCTGGGAGGATGGCCTGGACGTTCTGTCTTTAGCCTAGTCACTTATTTCCCACCAGCATGATTTTATTTTCAAGTCATCTTTAAAATATAATAATCTGTATTATATTGTTTTTAATATTCACATTATTTCAAAGTAAGGATTTATAACGTCAGACCATTCTGCTTCAAAAACACTGTATGGTTCTTTAATCACTGAACAGTCAAGTGCATCTGTCTCCAAGTATTAAAGCAAACACACATTTTGTCTGAAATCTTTTTCTATACCTGGAAATTATCTGAGTGTCATCAGACTTTAACCTGCACAATTAAATCCTCCAGATCAATGACATTTTGAAAGAAGATTTTGAACAACTTTTAAGTAGTTTACTTTTATGTCATTCCATTGTTTTTAACTGGGTGCTTGTCAGATACAGTATGTATTTTTAATTATAGCACCGGTAGTATGTTTTGAACAGTACAGAATTTCTGAAATTTATGTTTGTTTCCAGACTGACAGATTTCTCCTTAAAATGAAATTATTCAAAGGGATTATATTAACAGGACTTCAGCTCAGTCCCTTAACATTTATTTTTATAATTTATTGAATTACATTCATCACAGAAGTTACCTTTCGGTATTGACTCCAAATATAAGCAAGCTTAGCACATCCACCCAAAACCTTGTTGTTGCTTTACTTCTGTGTAGAATTGAATTTTGTAGATATTTTTGATAAACGACAAACACAAAACTGATGCTTTCAGTGAGAGAACATCATGCGTTTGGAGAAAAAACATCAAGCTAAACAGAGACACTGAGCATTACTATAATCTGGGGTGTACAAATTTTCTTCTTTTAGTGTCTCCTTTGAATTCGAGGAACTAAAGCAGCTAAAAAACGAGTCTCACTGACACTCAAACAGGCTGCGCGCGCTCCCACAGTGGTGCTCTCTCAAGTACAGGTAGTCCCAGACTTACGAGCGCTCTTACTTACGAGGTCCCGGACTTACGAATATGCATATCATAAAATAAAATAAAAAGTTTATAAATAAATACATGTACAGTACTGTACAGTCACCAAGCACTTAGCCTATCCTAACACAGTTTTTAAAGATGAAGGAGTGAGCTGAATTGTCTCCCTTTCACATAAGTGAAAGTGAAAGTAGCTCCCTTTATGTGAATGGAGCCTGCTGGGGAGGAGGGAGACAATTCAACTGACTCCTTAACTGTGTTAGGATAGGCTAAGTGCTTGGTGACTGTACAGTACTGTACTGTACATTTATCTATTTATAAATAAAAATGAAAAATAAAAAATACTGTACGTATATACTGTACAGTATATTTTTAATAAATAGATAAATGCACAGTACTGTACAGTCACCAAGCACTTAGCCTATCCTAACACAGTTTTTAAAGATGAAGGATTGAGTTGAATTGTCTCCCTCCTCCCTGCAGGCTCCATTCCCATTTATGTGAAAGGGAGACAATTCAACTCACTCCTTCATCTTTAAAAACTGTGTTAGGATAGGCTAAGTGCTTGGTGACTGTACAGTACTGTATTCATTTATTTAAAAAATATATATATATATTTTTTTTTGTGATCCTACTTACGAATTTTCGTCATACGAGCGGCCCGTAGGTACGGAACTCGCTCGTAAGTCGGGGACTACCTGTACTAGTTTTGTTATGTGCACAAGTTGAACATTTTTGTACGATAACGATGACGCTCCAAACATATTAGCATTTAATACAATCTTAAATTTTAGATACAAAAATACGCTTTAGACTAGGCCTGTCACGATAACAAATTTTGCTGGGCGATTAATTGTCTCAGAAATTATTGCAATAAACGATAATGTTAGAAATTTGGCAATAATTTGTAATTATTGTCAAATTTAAGAAGAAATGTTGGTTAATTTGTTTTGAGAGTTGTACCCTTTTTTGGCCCACCGGATGGCAGTTAAGACTGTTTGAACCAAAGGATGGATAGTGAGGGAGCGAGCAGCGTGTCTCTAAGAAAAAATGGGAGGGAGGCCCCTTGACGTGACATGGGCTGTCTCGTTCCTTTTTGTCAGTTCTCCAAATGGCGGCCACTCGGTGTGGTTTGAGCTCTTTAGAGTAGCATTATTCACACAAAGCTTTTAATGAATAAAAACAATCAGTAAACAAGTTCTCAGCGTCTTTTTGCAGGAAAAAAACTTTTGACACGAAGGCACGGGTTTCAACCGTGAATTTTGGAGCTTCGACAAGACCGAAGATTTTCCTGAGGTCTGCCTGTTAGCTTAGCTCGTAGCTTAGCTTCTCAGCTTAGCCACTTTTAACAATCCAAAAACGTGATTTTGGACAGTTAAAACAAATTTTTAAGAAAAAAAGAGAAAGGGAGGGGTCAGTGAAGAGCACTGGAGTTGAGCCTTTTGTCATCCAGTGTCTTCAGTGGAAAGAGAGACACACGAAGAAACGATAAAGCAGATAAATGAAAATGAGGTTGATACGGTAATTTTCATTTATCATGCGATTGATTTATTGAGACAGGCAACTTTAGTCCAAAAGTGAGCTGCTGCTGCTCACTCAGCACAAGTTCTGTAGAACGACTCTCTAAAACGGTAACATATTGGCCGTGGTTCTCTTTATTTGTTAAAAGCAGTGTCAGTTTAATCTTTGTTTAATATTTATATTGGATGGACTTTACGCCACTACAAAAAAACGTATCAAGACTTTTTCTGCCCCTTTCATTATTGTTACAGACAACGGAAAGCCGTTCTGGCCACATTCAAAATCCCCCATTCCATAAAGTGTGGAGCCAGTTTGTCTACCTTTTTGTCGAGGACCAGGTGTTCTCGAAGGTTGCCGAACATCTCAGCAAGGGAGAACAGAGTCTGGTTGCTCAGAGGTTTCCTGTCATATTTTACCACCACCACTTTGCTCCGTCCCTGAGGAAACAAAAAAACATCTGCATATATCTTATCAAGAGACACCCAGATATGAGACGTCTAATCAGAGGCATTCAAGAGACACGAGATCACGAGACATTCAATCAGATAACTGATTTTTTTTTATACAGCAACAGAGTTTGGACTCACCAGGTTTTGAACCATTTTATTTGCAGACATACTGCGATCTCCTCCTGACAGACAAACAGACTGAATGTTAGAAACCCAAACAGAACCTGTCCTATAAACTCTGTCCTGCCTCCATCTGGAAATGTCTTTAAGACCTAAAAGATATCAGCGTCTCACCCCAGCTGGAGGGCATCCCTCCTGTATGACCTAAAGCCATGGGAGATGCTCCCAGCAGCCCTGGTGACATGTTGGGTGTTTCCCGGTGACCCCCACTGGAAAAAAACAACAACAGTGAGTCTCTTAAACAAATACCGGTAGCTACTTTAACTCTTTATTAATGTTTGTTTTTCTTTTCAGCTGCCCCTTTTTCAGGGGTCGCCAGAGCGAGCAAACTCGCACAAAAGATCTGGCGATTGTTTTAAGCCTGATGCCCTTCCTTTCCTGACAACCTGGACTCTAACTTACAGCCTCAGGGTTACAAGACTGCAGTACTGAACACTGAGCTACCGTGGCCCCATAGAAATCTTCATTAACAAGGATAACAAAGTGACTTTGGGTTCAAACTCCAGTTCCTCCAAAATAAAAGCTTAAATTTAACAGTCTACAACTTATTTTTTCATCATTACTTTAAATCTACAGCAGATACCTGAACCATGGGCTCTGGTTTCGGTAGAACCAATTTGCTGCAGCTCAAGAGTCTGAACTCTTGAGTTGGTGTGCCTTACCTCCGACCCGATGCCATCCCAGGTTTCCGTTCTGGATACCTAAAAGAAGACATT
>JBBPBX010005817.1:19113-33108 GCA_038048925.1 Garcialebias charrua | reverse complement strand
CGATCGATCGGCCCCGATTTCCATAATTTGGGGAGATCGGTGATCGGCCGATCTTTAAATGAGAAGCCGATTTTATCCACCGATCGCATCTGCCTCAGCAAAGGTTGGAAAATCCTGAAAATTTAGGGTGCATTTTGACCTTTTAACACCTGAAAATCGGTATCGGCCAAAATCTGAATCGGCAGGTCTGACTTTCTAAGAATCGGTGATCGGCCAGAAAATTGAAATCGGTGCACCCCTACTGGGGACTATGGTGTCAGGGGTACCAGCACCTAGTAGAGTCTCCCATAGCAAAGAGTCCTTGGGGGAGGGGTCAGGCTAAGAGTGATTCAAAACAACAAATGCATCAGGAAACCTTGCCCGGAAAAGGAAAACTGAGGCACCTCCCTGGAGCCAGGCTTGAGGAGGGTGGCTCCTGGGGCTAGGCCAGGTCAAGCCGAAAGAAACAGGGGCTGTGTCTCAATTCAGGGGCTGCATCCTCATGAGTGCGCATTTGTCGGCCGCATACGTCATTGCCCCGCGCGGAGGACTGTCCCAATTCGAAGACTCCTCCTCATGCGGCCGAGGAATGCGGCCTACTTCCTGCCGAAATCGAAGGATGCATTCGTGGAACCTTCAAGACGGAGGCTATCCCAGAATTCATAGCGCCAGCAGAGATTTCGCGGGGGGGGGGACTTTCTGCGTGCAGGGTCGGGGCTGCTGCGTGTTGTTGAGTCATCAGCTCGTTCTGACAACAACCTCAGCGCGAATATTCATTCAACCTTTATTTAGTCATTTCAAACAACCTCAGCGCAAATATATCTCATTAAAATTTAACTACAGAAACGACTAAAAAAAACGTGTTAGCTGAATATATATTAGTGTTTCTGAGTTTACTGTTTTTGAAGAACTGATTACAAATCAGATTATTTTCCAAGGGGCGATCTGTTAAAACTCAGAGTGGACCTATGAGAGACAAGTTGTTCAGTAGCTCAACCGGTTAAGCATCCCACAATTGGCGCAGAGATACTTTTCTCGAAGCTGGTTCGAATCTCACTCGGTACGGTTAAAACTTATTTTACGTTTGTCTTTTATTGGATAAAAAAAAGAAGGAGTTTCACAAACTCCTTTTTAATCTCAGTCCTCATTTTTTTATCCAATAAAAGACAAACGTAAAATAAGTTTTAACCGTACCGAGTGGCTCTCGACTGTAAATGAGTGGAATGCCCCTTCTTGGTCGGAGGGGAGACTTTATCTAAGGAGGAGTTAAAAGTATCTAGGCGTCTTGTTCACAAGGGATGGCAGGATGGAGCGAAACGGATTGACTGATTTGAGGCCTCGTCCTCGGTAATGAGGGTGTTACGTAAGTCAGCTATGGTGAAAAAGAGCTGAGTCAAAAGGAAAATCTCTTGGTTTACTAGTCTGTCTAAGTTCCGACCCTTACCTATGGTCATGAGGTTTGGATCATGACCAAAACAAGATACCGGATACAAGATGCCGAAATGGGCTTCCTTCACAAGGTGGCCAGGCTCAGCCTTAGATAGGGTGAGGAGCTCAATCGTCCAGAGGGTTTTCTCACATTTAGAGTGATCCTGGAGATCCTCTGAACATCCAAGATCCTCAAAGACTGATACTGATTTAAAACCAAATTAGCACAATCAGCTCCTAAATAAACATTTTGATACTTCAAAAAGGCGTTCAATACAAGATCAACTGGACTTTATTTGTACTTTTTTGATTTTATTTTGATACTTCATTACTGCCCAGTTCTCATTCTAACATTTACTGAAATGTGAGGCAGTTTGAAATGCAGAACCTTATACAGCTCCATTAACAGCTGGTATGTTCAGGATCAAAGGTAATAAATCTCACAGATTTAATAGATAAATAGATTTTAGATAGTTCCACCATCTGAAGTTTCCTGCTCTGTTCTGGCTCGTGTTTGGCAGAAGAACTCACGTGTCCAAATATCGGCGACTGTTTTCAGCATGTCGAAGATCCTTAATATGTTGATTCCACTCCTGCAGGAAGAGACAGATTACTGACAACGCTTTTACAACCAAGCCGCAAGAATAATTTATCAATTCTGTTGAGAATGGGTTTATCCAAAGAAGGTTCTCCATCTGACTGACGCTGTGTTTATTCAGAAACTATGAAGAGTTTCTCTCTGCATTATCAGAAGGAAAAAGGGTATTTGGTGTAAAAAAAAAAAAGTGTGGGTGGGTGCCTTAATCTACAGTCATATGAAAGTCCACACCATTTGGGTTTTCCATATCAAAACATAAGAAAATTATCCGATTGTTTTTCTAAAACGAGTAATCTGATCTCAAGTGAACAAAAACAACAAATTCTATCAAGTTGTTATTGATTAAAAACTGAACCAGAAAAGGAGACTGGTTACAGTCTCGCTGCTTCCACAGGATCCCAGAGGTCCAGGACCAGTCAGAAGAAGCTACTGATTAACTGATTATCATCAGTGGGACCACCTCTGTCTGGAGCACACAGGTGTCTGTTAATACTATGTCAAAGTGGAAAGACATCAGCAATGGACCTTACCAAGCTCCGCCCAGAAACGCCCCCTAAGCTCCAACATGGCTGCATGTCTCCCAAGCGCAGCATAGTGTCAATGGAAAATATGGCGTCGACTGACTCTGCAGGGTATTTCTGAGTCGAATAGTGTATCATTTCTGCCAGATTCCAACAAAATATCAGCCATGACAATGGACAGGGGAACCAACAAGTTCATGTTATTTTTTTTTTGGACGTTATCAAGTTGTTTGATCCACGCGATGCCTCCAACAGCGTGCGCGTCACCGCTAATGCTACTGTCTGATGAGGAAAACATCAGCTCACATGCTCAGCATTAATACAGCTGTGGACAGGATCACTGATGCCTATTGTCCTGCAAGGCTGGGTAAGTCAGGCATTCATGGTTTTGAGGGTTACTTTTGAAATCAGCGATTTCTATTGTTGGCAAAAGTTTGTGTGCCTTGGTCGCAAAGCTAATGCTAACTGTAATCTCCATTCATTCTTAAGTGGTTGGTTAGCCGTTGCTGCTTTAGCTGCTAAACACGCCGACAGCGACTTTTGTGAGGGCAAACGAGCTCAGCCGTCCGGTGTGTTAGTTAAAATCCAGCCTTCGTGTCACGATTTTGTGCAGTTTTAGGTGAAATCGACAGTAGAGCTCGTTGTGTTAGCTAGCTCATAGCAGAGCTGTTTCTTCCCAACTTCCAGGACGTTCAGTGAACTGTGGCTTTCTCTCATCGTGACCGCGTGTTGTTAACTAGCAGGTTTCAAAAGCAGGTCAACCCTTCTCTGCTGGTGAAAGAAATAATTGTTCAGTTTTGTGGTCGTGCACAAGCTTTGATCCAAGCAAGGCATTCAGTTTCACATATAGGGAAACGGTGAATTTTACTTCCACAAATACGGTCAGGGTACCTGACATCTCCTGTACAGATACCCCACTGACGGTGGAGGAGCATTTTTCCAGCCCTGACGCAAAAAAATTCTGCACGTATGCTAGCTAGCAATGTAAGTAGCATGTGGTGCCGGTCTCACAAACGCTACGGTAGCGTTTGTTTTGTGAGACCGGCACGCACGTGGAAGCTGCGCTGTGACGTGTTATGGGCATTAGCCAATGAAATGCGGCCCTGTGGGCGGAGCTTGGTAAGGTCCATGACCTCAGTGAAACAGCTTTTGATGACCATTAAACTAAGAAAGATCAAAGGTAATTTTTAAATTATCTGGAGTCCATCATTCCACAGAGAGAAAAATTACGGTACCTACAAGAGCAAAACATTAAAGACAGCTGACAATCTTCACAGGAAATTCACCCCAAAGGTCAGACTGTGCATTGTGCAAGACATGGGCTCCATCTCAGATTCTATAGGCCTGGGTTATGACTTTTTGGATGCAGAAGATGATGCTTCTCCCTAAAAATAACAAGGCAGCCTGACTTGGGTTTGGAAAGTTTCATTTGAAGGAACTACAAGGCTTCAGGAACAAAACCAGACCAAAGTAAATATGTCTACCCATAATGCACTGCAGTAAACATCTCATCCCTGGTCAGCACAGTCGTGGAGGGCTGATGCTTTGGGTTCCTTGACATCACTGAGTGGACCCTGAACTCCTCTGTAGACAGACCTGTTCTAGAGTCAAAACGTGAATCCATTTATCAGTCAGTTGAAGCTTAAACCAAACTGGGTCCAAGAGATCCCAAACACAGCAGCTAATCTACAACAGAACAGGCCAAAAAGAAAAGAACCAAGGTACTACATCAGTTTGGTGTCCAGAACCTCAATCAGGCTGAAATGCTGTAATTGGACCTTCAGAGAATGGAGGAGAAACCTAAATAAATCAAAGCAACGATGGAAAGAAGAGTGGGCCAAAACTCCTCCAGTGAGACACTGGAAAAAGTCCCACAGAATACCAATGGGTTCTGCTGCTGAAGAAGGTTCTCCAAAGCTGCTGGATCACTGCTGGAACCGGTTTTTCACATTCTGGTTCAGTTTTTGTTTAATAACGACTTGTGGAATCTGTCATATTCAGTCAAAGTTAGATTTGTACAACTTTAGAACATTGCAAGGACATAATCGGTTTTGTGTTCAGATACCTAAAACCATAGAACTGAAGGGCAGACATTTTTTTAAAAACATGATTAACTTTTATATTTCAGCTTTTCTGTTTGATTCCACAAAAATAAAAGCCAAAATTGAATTTGTGAGTCTGAGGAACTTTAAAACACACACGTTGTTCAAGATCACAAAGAGCAAACCAAGATTCTCCAGGAAGTTAAACTGAGGAGACTCGAGGGGAAGATGAAGCTGTAACGTTACCTGCTTTATCAGAATGAACACAAAATAACAGGAAGTGACCTGGATCAGCCCAGACCAGACTGTAATCTGCTGCAGAGCTTCAGAGTAAGAAAACCAAGAAAAGACTCATGCTGAAAAGTGATTAAAACAAAAGTTACATGAACTGGAGGTCCAATCTCTGGAATTATGAGGAAGGAAACTGCTGCCACAAAAGGCTGAAATATTTACAATTAGTCCCAACAGAAAAGCAGAAGCAGGCTGGACGTACTCACCATGGAGGAATGAACGTCAATGTTACAAAGAGAGCACACGTGAGGGAACATGGAGGGAGCATCTCCCAAGAAGTCCTGGACTTTTCCACTTGACGGGGAGCCCATCCTCCTCTGCATAAAGGCAGGGTCTGACAGCAGCGGTCCCGAGCTGAGCCCTCCATAGGATGTTTGGCGGGAAAGCTCTGAATATGGCCTCTCTGCTCTCCCATCTCCAGCGCCACCATAACTAGAACCAAATCCCCGGCCAGAGGAGACATTCTGCATGGAGCTGAACCCAAAGTCTGCAGAAGTTTGAGCCCGGGCCGGGCCTGGACCCAGAGAAGAGTCCCATCTGTCTCTTCCACCTTGATATGAAGCCTCTGAAGATGTCCCCCCCCTCTCTCCTGAAGCCCCCTTGCGGCTCTTGAGCCGCATGAGGATGCTTGGCAGCGTCTCCACTGTGATTTCGTCTTCAGGGATTTCAGCCAGTATGTTTAGGTCGGAGGGCGTCAGCCCTAAACTGCTAAAGAGCTTCATGGCGCCGCTAAGTTGGTTGCCACCTCCGCCGCCCCTCATCAGCCGTCCAGATTGCTGCTCGCTCATGTTGAAGTTTAAGGTCTTTGGAGTATACAGTACTGTACTGTATAGGAGTCACCAAACCCACAGAGAACTGTTCCTGACTGTCGCTGCCTACAACTTCTGAGACATGAACATCAACAGGAAGTGGCAAGACAGAAGCAGGCTGCAAAGATTCTCAGTGGATGAGGAAATGTCAAAGTGAAGATGGACTCCTCTTCTTACTTCTGCTGAAACACAGTGAGGCAGAAACAACCTTCAAACAAAAGTCCAGTGAGAAGACAAAAGTGGGAGGAGCCACCTGAGCAGGTGGGACTACTGCGGAGGGAATATGAGGATGTTAAAAGAGACAAAGATGTCATCACAGAGCAGTGATGGAGACCCTGTCACAGTGGAGGAGCAGGGTCAAAAGTTTCAGACCTTCGTATGAATTTCCTTCAAACAGACCGAGACGTTAAGAAGAAAAACTTCAAAGAAGGAAGGAAGATCAGCTGCTCTAAAACTGCTCAGCTCTGAGCTCGTTTCATACAGAAGGGAAAGTTAACGAGCTGCGCTGACCACTAAAACTGTCTGAAATCTGTTTTTATGTTAGATAATAAGCAAAAGAATAGAAACACTTTTAAAAAATTGCTCTCGATACATTTAACAAAAAAAATTTAAGGAATCCAATCTGACCTAAAAAACAAGAAGTTAATAATTTGATGTCAAAATGAAAAATTTGAGCATTTTGAGCATCTGGTTTCAACTGTAGCTGCTGGTTAGTACAACAATTTCTATAGGATGTTTGCTATGCACACTACTTAATTTGTAAGTAAAAAAAAATAATATAATGTATAATGAAAGCAAGCACAAAATTACAAGTTCGATACTGAGGAACATCTTCCACAAAAACAAGTTTCTACAACTGCAGGAAGGCTATGTGAACAAAAATACTGTCTGCTTGTTCAAGTCAAAAATGTGTTTTTAGAAGGAACAGTTTGCATATTCCTTATGAAAGGAGGTAAGAAAACATCTTGTGTTTTAGCGCAAATCATGTATTAAATTACTATTTCAGACAGCATGCTCGGGGTTTAAGTTCTAGTGCAAGAATGAGTGTTGCATAATTATTACTTTGCATATTATTCACAAAAATCACAGCGTTTAGGATTATTCAAACATGTTCACATAAAAAACTAGAGCAAGGCATCTGATTGAATATTAAGTTTAGTTCGTTTACAAAATAAAAATTAGGTTTAAATACATTAAAGATCTACCAAAATATTACAAAAATACATTCTTCCTCTTACATCTTATTTACAGACCGCGTAACTAAAACGGTAGATCAAATTTAGCCTTTTTACGCGCAAAAAAAATAGTTTTAGTCCAAACTGTCATTTTTTTAACTACGTGATGTTTGTTTTCGTTATATAAATGTGATGTGACAACGTTTGAAGTGCAAAAGCGTTGAAAAATGTGTTTATTAAACCAACAAAATGCAGCTTTGTGTTGATTCTCCACCACATGGATAGCCGTGTGCTAAGCTAACGAAGCTAACTTCCTCAATGAACTGAAGCGCTCAAAATATAGTTGCAGGAGTGTTTCCACCCGCGTTCACCCGCAGTTAAAAAAAATACTTACACAAGATTTAAATACTAGAATCGAAAATAAAATACGTTTTTGTTACTAATGCTAACAAGCTAATTTTAGCTCCTTATGCTAACATCGCTAGCCGTAGTTTAATAATTTTACTGCATTTTAAATCCCACACGTGCATAAAAACATTTGCTACAAAACTGAAAAGAAAATATGGATCTAACTGTAGAAGTAAACGCTCTTACCGCAACGTTTATAAAGACAGAACAGATCAGAGGAATAGCCTAACAGCCTTCAGCAGCGCAAAGTACTCTTCCTACGCACACAAAATGGAGTCGTCTCACGCCACCCGTCCGATTAGATTGACGTATGCAGCGCCACCTACTGGAGTGGAAGATGAACTGCAGACGAATTTGATATTCTTGCGCCTCCTTTATCCAGCACAAATTTCGCTCATAAATATTTCCATACATCAATTATCTTTACCCGCTTCTTCCTTTTCGGGTCGCAGTGGGTCACTGGTGCCCATGTCCAACTATCAGTGTACAAGAGGCGGGGGACACCCTGGACAGGTCCAAGTCCATCACAGGGACACAAAACAACCATTTATTCTGTCACACCTATTTAGAGTCATCAATCAGACTAACATGCATGTTTTTGGTATGTGGGAGGAAACCAGGTTACCTGGAGAAAACCCACGCATGCATGGAGAGAACATGCAAACTCCACCAGGCGCGGGTGTTACACCATATTCTGTGACCTTCTTATATTGTGACCGTATAGGGCGATGCTGCATTTTTACATCATACTTTGATTACTTTCCAATACCTGGTAAACACTATCATACAAAGTATTCTGTGACCGTCTATATAGTCATTATTTTGATTTGATTTGATGTTTATTCATTCATTTTAAAAGAACAATACAAGACAGTTTCATCAGATACAAGAATACAAGTAGGATAAAATGAAGGGAGCAGAAAGAAGATGAAATCTTATTATATCTGCCCCTATTTCACAGTTTGTTCAACCAATGATAACCTTCAAGCAACATCACAGAATGAATAATTCTACTTATTTTTCTAACTGTAATACATAAACTAGATCACAAAATGAATAATTCTACTTAATTTTTCTAACTGTAATACACAAACTACATCACCCATATTTCTACTTAATTTTTCTAACTGTGATACACGAACTACATCACAAAATGAATAATTCTACTTAATTTTTCTAACTAATACACAATTTTTCTAACTAATACACAAACTACATCACACTTAAAAAAAAATTTTTCTACTTAATTTTCCTATTTTTTTATTATTTTATTTTTTCTACTTAATTTTCTTAACTGTAATACACAAACTAGATCATAAAATGAATAATTCTACTTAATTTTTGTAACTGTAATACACAAACTGAAAGATGGCACAACATCAAGATGTTCACAAAATGAATAATTCTACTTAATATTCCTAACTGTAATACACAAAATACATCACAAAAATGAATAATTCTACTTAATATTTCTAACTGTAATACACAAACTGCTTCACAAAATGACTAACTCTACTTAATTTTTCTAACTGTAATACACAAACGCACTAAGCTACATCATAAGTACAACATAGGTGTAATACACAAACACGCAAGGTTACATCATATATAGTTTTTGAGCAAGTCCTTTTTGACCTTTTTCTTAAATGTATACATTGATTTTTCATTTTTAACATCACTCTCCAGAGCATTCCACAATCGAACTCCCTGAATTGAGGTAGACCGTCCCTTTAAGCTGGTTCTGAATTGTGGTTTGATGAATATCTCTGTCCCTTTGAGATTGTAATAACTTTGTCTTTTTATAAAGTTTCTTTGGATATTTAAAGGTAATGTGTTATTATGAGCCCTATACATAACTGATAAAATACTATATTCTACCAATTCCTGGAATTTCAATAAGTTTAGCTGAAGAAACAAAGTGTTTGATGGGTGACTGAAATGTTTTCTGGTGATTACTCTTACAGCTCTCTTTTGTAAAATAAAAACAGGCTTTGTAATAGTTTTGCACGCTTTTCCCCAAACCTCAATACAATAGATTAAATGTGGAGCAATGATTGTGTTATACAACATATGTAAAGCTTTATCAATTAAAAAATCCCTGACTTTATACAGTACTGCAATTGATCTAGCTTTTTTTTTTTTTATGGAATTTACATGATGTTTCCACGTCAGTTTGTGGGCATATGTTAATTTTTATTCTTAAAAGGAAGGAGGCTGACTCTCTCCTTCCTCCAAAGAATACAAAGTAAAATCTGATCACAAATATCATGACTATTATAGAAATATAGATGGTCACTCACAGAATATGATGGTGCTTATCAGATATTGCAATGTGTGGTGTAAAAATGCAACAGCGCCCCCTACGGTCACAATATAAGATGGTCACAGAATATGGCAACACCTGGTTGGGATTTGCACCGGTGACCTACTCGCGGATTTTTCTACCTGGATTATTGAGCATGCATCAGGATAGCTACCAACTGTGCCACTGTGCTACCCTGGTCATAAATATATTTGTACTTGTAAATTTGTGCATTTTGAACGTGTACATATGGGAATTTGTGTGGGATAGTGGTGGAGCAGAGGTTTCAGAAGGTGGGCCTGTGATCGGAAGGTCGCTGGTTCAATTCCCCGGACCAGGAAATGTGGAACACTCCTGATCTCTACCCTCATTTGCCCCACTCTTGGCCCTACAGCAAGACCCTTTACCTCATCATCTGCTCCCCCGGGAGCACTAAATGGCAGCTCTCTGCTCCACATAGAAGGATGGTATAGCTGTGGTCTGTGGTTGTGTCATGAATTAAGGACATCCGACATAAAAACAAAATGTTTCCTGTTGTGACCCCCTGAAGAAGGGAGCAGCTGAAAGAAGAAGAAAAAATGGAATTTGTGTGTAAAAAAGGTTTGTTTTATTGAAGTTAATTTTTTTCTGCGAAGATCTGTTTGCAGACACGAAGCCAAAAACTACTTGTAAAACTCTGCCTGTGAGCTTCAAGTATGAATTATGACCAGATCTTTCTTCCTCTCAGACGATTGGTCAATGTCATGTGAATCACAAATGTATCAATCCAGTCAGAGAACAGGAGCTTTACTGAGTCCTGGGATATTCATTCAACCTTTATTTATACAGGTTAACTCCATTGAGCCTCGGGGACTCATTTACAAGAGAGACCTGATTTTTACAAAGAGTGATAATAATAATAATAATAATAATAATAATAATAATAATAATAATAATAATAATAATAAACTTTATATGTATAGCACCTTCCTACAATGCCTTGCATTGACCAAGGTGCTTAACAGGACAGAAAATATAAAAACAGGTACAATAAATCAGTGAAAATAAAAATGAAAACAGCAGCAATAAAAGGAGGCAGTGGAAATAAAAATGCTACATACTAAAATACCAAAAGTAATAAACAGTGATGACAACAGTGGACAAAAAAGACAATCATAAAAGATGCATACAAATTGAGAATAACAAGTCAAATGAAATGGTATAAAAAAATGTAACAAAAACAGCTAGGTTTTAAGACGGTGTAAAAAAAACTAAAAACAGGAACATGTCTGCATTGGTTATTACCATGAATTTAGATGTTTGAAGCCACTAGCTAGGCCTTGTACACACGTAGCCTGCATGGTGTTTGAAAAAACGAATATCTGAGCAAAAAAATATCACCGTACATACATGTTCGGATAGAGAAAATGATCGTCTACATCAGGGGTCTGGAACCTTTACGGTCAAAGGAGCAATTTCTGCCCTTTCGTTCACTAAATTAATATGTCCAGAGCCACAATACCTGCGACAATTGTCATTATCAACTGGTGGCCCATGGATCACTTTAAGTTTTTATAGGGGGCTTTTCTGGCCAGTAGGCGTGAAATTATAAAACTAAAATCATCCGGTGATTGTTAACATTTTTTTATATTTTGAGACAAAAGAAAAGACTGGATTCCATCAATTTATCCATCATCCATTTATCCATCCATCCATTTATCCATTCATCCATCCATTGTCTTTACCCGTTTCTTCTTTTTTGGGTTGCAGGGAGTCACTGGTGCCCATATTGAGGTTGCAAGTTTATCACAGAAGTCTGGATTCTTGTAAAAGAAAAGAAAATGATACCCTGATGCATGCTCAATAATCCAGGTAGAAAAATCCAAAAAAGCTAAGTCTGGTCCTCTGGACATTCAAAAAACAAAACAAAACAAAGCAAAAAGAAAAGAAAATGATATTTTGCCAATTTAAAAATAAACTAAAACATTCAACTGTACAGATGTATTTGATTTTTCAAATTGTGGAGTAATTGAATATCCTACTTTGAAGAAATAAAGCATAAAGTAAAAGTGAGTACAGTATAATTTACTCTGTGTAGTACTAGTGTCCACATTTGCAAAGGAATTGACAGGAAACTGCTAAAACTATTGTTTTATTGTTGTGTATATAACATCTTAAAAATTTCAGTTTTATGTTAGGCCCTGTTTACACGGACACGGTGGGGGGAAACGGAGGTGTTGAGTATGTTAATTAGAGTAAAAGATCTGCGTTGACACGTATACGAATTCTGTGTTTACATGCATCCGCTCGAATCTCCCCCCTCCATCATGAATCTACTGCTCACCTAATGCGCATGCGTGTTTCTCAGTCTGCTTTCCTCTGGAGCTAAAAGTTCAGCTAACAACAACTTAACAAGTTAAAGCTGGAATTTGGATAAGAGTCGACAGATTTGACGCCAAGCGGGACCCGCTTCATCTAACAAGCTTCACACCAGACGCTGAGTGGACCAGAACCGCATCAACGATGTCGGACTTTAGTCCGTGATAATCAGCTGATTTACAGCAGGTAAACAACGTTCTTAATAATGTTAGCTTGTGTTTACTTTGATCACACAACAACCAACTGAGTGAGTTTTTTTTTTTTTTTGTGCGAGGTCGAGAAGCTGTCCTTTCACCAAACGGACCGGTTCGGATGGGACCAGGATGAAAACACAGCAGAGTCCAGTTCATTAACGTAGTTACAGTTCAGTTAATGTGTTTTAATAGTGTTCAGTTTAATTATCAGTGTTTGTGTGATATACAGTTTGTGGTGTTGAATAAATAAATAAATAAAAAGTAAACCTGGTGTCTTCATTTTCAACTTTAATAACACGCAACATGTTACGCATAATTTAAATCACGTAACAAGTCCAGACAGCTTCATTTAGCTCAGATAACTTTAAATATCTCCCACGCTAACATAAATACATGTACTGTTTATTATTGTTAAACTGTTATTATTTAGCACATATGTTATTGTGCAGCGTGACACGTGAAATGTCCGCCTGCTTGTTCACCTGGCTGTCCATGCGTGCATGCTACGCGCATGTAAGTCAAACAAAAGCTCAGCGGGAGATGTTTATGTTATCAACGGGGGGTCAGCAAAAAACCTCCACTGTGAGAGGTGGGTTCAGAAACCTTCGGATTCAAAGAGGGGGGCCAGTGGTGTCGTGTAAACAATCGGCAGAACCGCAGAGAGCAAAGAACGGGTTCACTCAAAATATGCGCCGTGTAAACATTCCCTAGCAGGCTCCATTCACATAAAGGGAGCTAGCTCCCTTTATGTGAATGGAACCTGCTAGGGAGGAGGGAGACAATTCAACTCACTCCTTCATCTTTAAAAACTGTGTTAGGATAGGCTAAGTGCTTGGTAACTGTACAGTACTGTACATTTATTTATTTATCTAAAAAAAATATTGTTTTTTTTGTATGTGCTCCAACTTAACGGCGATTTCGTGTTACGAACGGTGCGTAGGAACGGAACTCGTTCGTAAGTCGGGGACTAACTGTATATATATTCATTCATTCAACCTTTACTTAGACAGGTTAATCCCATTGAGCCTCGAGGACTCGTCTATAAGAGAGACCTGGTTTCAACAAAGAATGATGACAACAATGGACAACAAGAGACAATTAAAGAGGCATACAGATTTTTATTTTTTAACAAGTTAAAAATAAGATGACAATTAATGGTAAAACAATGTTACATAAGATAATCCATAATTACTAACTATCCCTCAAATGTTAAACCATTTTGTGTAATATTTAGTCACTTGTGCCTGATAATAACATATGTGCGATAAGTAGATTATGTTAAGTAGAGTTAATATAGTTCTTGAGTGTGTTTTGTTTATTTTTGCTGGAGCAATCATATCATTTTTTTTTCTTTAGAATAATATTATCCGCTGGGGATACCACAAATGTTTAGAAGTGGAGATTAACCCACAGTCTGTTTTTTGTTCACTGAGAGTTAAAGTTTGGGTTTACAGTATTTATTTATTTTCTTCCATTTTCTTGGGGTTTGTGGGGCACTCTCTCTATGAGGTTCATTCTGTGAGTATTGATATCTGTAAACTTTTAGTAAAGGGTCAGAGATTTTTTTATTTTCTCCAAGTTATGAACATTTCATGTTGTCACTTAACCAGAATATTTATTCATAATTCATAATACTTAGAAATGAATAAGACAGGATTACTAAATTGTATTTCATTTAATGTTAGAGGGATTAACAACCCCATTAAAAGGAAGAAAGTTCTAACATACCTCAAGAAAAAAGGCACGGGCATCACCTTTATTCAAGAGACCCATCTTACAGATTTAGAACATTTAAAATTACGTAGGGATTGGGTTGGTCACATGTTTTATTCTTCTTTTTCATCCCATGTCAGAGGTGTAGCCTTGCTTATTAATAAAAACCTCAGATTT
>JBBPBX010005816.1:51455-62991 GCA_038048925.1 Garcialebias charrua | reverse complement strand
TCTGGGGGTCCTCCACCAGAAAAATTTTAATAAAGTAGATGCAATTTCCTGCATTCTGGTGTATTTTAATGGGTTGTTAAACATCATTTACCAACATAAGCAAACACTTGATTTAATAACTATTTTAGAGAGCTTGGCACAACATGAAGTAGCGCTAAGCTAGCAGCTTCCAATACAGATGCGCTAGCTAAGATGCTACAGACATAGAGCTCTGCTTTCCATAACACAACTGTTAAAATATGCTCTAATCTGATGCAGTGAGGGGAAGGAGACTCAACTTCCATTTTAGAAAGTTTATTTTACCTTCATGCAAAGTACAAAACCACGAACCTCAGGCCATCCTCACCCTCCATGCGGTGATAGTAATGGCCCAGAGTTTACAGAAGACAAAGACCTTCAGAGCTTGGCCACACCTCCAGTCATCACCGTCGACGAATGGGAAGCCCTACCCTATCGTGTGACCCTGCTCTCAGCCAATAATAATAATAATAATAATGAATTCAATTTATAACGCACTTTTCATTAATGAAAATCTCAAAGTGCTATTATCTGTGGGGAGTGATAATATCTCGCCATCTCGTGTTCTATGAAAAGTGGTGTGTGGATTGTTGGGATTATTAGGCATTTAACTAAAACTACATTTTCTACCGGAAACAGAATCAAATTGTGCTTAAACAAAACATGAACAAAACAGGATACATATATCTAGACATTTTCATGAAGTTAATATATTATTTGATAAAATTATATTTCACAACCTAATAAACGCTTTGTACAAGATCAGTTTAGTGTTAACTGATCATAACAAACAGAGACTGAACTTATGAAACCAGAAGTTACAACATATTGTATATCTAAATACAAAACACACAAAACAAAGTAAAACTAGCTTTAAGCATTAACCTTTAATTTAACCATTAAGCATACAGTTCAATGTAATTTTGACAAAAATGGAAGATTTACTTGCAGTTACCTTCATACAGATGAACCTGTGGTACTTCCTGTTTATCATTGTTGTATTCAGCAGCTTCTGATGTCTGCCACTAGGCTTTATCCATCTTTTACATTTTTCCAGACTAAGTTTAGATGTTGGAAATGGAATAAACCAGGGCTATTGAACAAAACTGCTCAGGGGGGCACACAGTTTCTGAAAGCCAGCAGCTCGTAAAAGCCAGTCTATAATACGCAGTTTTTTTGCCCATTTGAATGTCCTACGTATTAAACACCGAAGCGTATCATCTATGGATTTTTTCCCATATTTTTAGACCCATTTTTCGCTCTGATTCGCCGTTTTACATTTGGGGCAAAAATGGTGCAGTACCAGTTTCGGCAGCTATTGGCACTATGGGCAGCAGCAGAGGACTCAGAGAGCAAAGAGGAAGAGGGCCACTTCCAGACGTTTCTAGCTCATATGTCCGAAAAAAGCCTCCTCTGGTCGGACTGACTCTGTCGCTGCTAGCAAGATACCGTAACTCATAAACCACACCGCAGATTTTTAAATCCAGCTGATTTCACATTTGGTTGAGCTCAGGGGACTGTCTGCTATAAAGTCAGGTAAGAAATATTTTTTTTAAGCGTTTATTTAGCTGAATTTAAAGAAACAAAGCATCCGGTCCGAACCGCCTGCCTAAAATTCGGCAAACTTTTTTTTAAAAATCCAGTTGATTTGAACATTTCGTTAAGCTCAGGAGCACGTCTTTTATAAAGTCAGCTAAGAAATATATTTTTTCTCGCAAAGAAATAATTGTTTTTACCGTGTTTCCATGTGAAATTCTTCGTCATCGCTTGCTTCTGTCGCCGCCATCTTAATCAGGGCAAATGAGGCGCTGATGCGTCGCGTGGCGATGACGCGTATTAATCACTGAAGCGTATTATGTATGATTTTTTCTTGTTTATTGTTAATAATTGGACAAAGCGTATTAAACACCGGTGCGTATTTTACAACGGCAAATACGGTACCGGTATTACAATGATCTGTTACCTTTTAAATTTGTTTAATTTGTTGCATTGAATCATGAATGTAATAAACAGAACACAAAACCAAAGCCCAGAACTGCCCAAAAGCAAAATTCAGGTGTGCTGATTTAGAATTTAGGGGTGCTTGAGCACCCCCAAAAAGAGGCTAAAATTGCCACTGTTAGCAAGCACAGTATTTATCATATTATTCCAGGTATGAGTATTTTATTCCATGAATGTTTTAGATGCTGTGACTCAAATGTTATTTTTGAAAACGTTGGGCTGGATTGTGAGTACAAAAAGGTTAGCTCTCTTTTTTTCCTCCATTTGATTCTGCTTCATACCTCTTTTCCCCAGACAGAGGCAAAGTAAACTGTTTGTTTCTTTTCCACTGAATAAACCACATGTGTCATCACAGAGAACCCAGTGTGTGATCAGTGGGGGTGATATGCGCCGTAAAAATTGTGAAAAGGTTAAGTGTACACAAATATACTAATGTGTGACTCAGATAGAAGAAAGAGGAGTGGAAAACTATCAAATGGTGAGGCATGACCAAACACAGACAGACACAAAAGATGGAAAGCAGAAGAGAGGCAGGTAACAGACTGGAAACGATGGAAATGGGCTCTAGTAAAAAGCAGTGACAAATCTACAGTCACATTTCCTCTGCCTCCCTTGTGAACAGCTGGAGTAATTGTGGTGTGCCCCCTGGTGAATTAAGCTTCTGTAGAACATGACTGTGTGTGTCAACAACTGACTGAACTGCTGCTTCCTGATGGGAAACATAGATACACAGGCACTAGAGCAGTCACTCACTTGCTCATTTTTGCATTAGACCAACACTACCAGACCCATCAAGTGGCATGGCTATTCTGAGAGTTTCCATATGCACAAAAGAACAAGAGAAATGGAAAGGGGAAAAAAAACTGATACACATTTTCATGTGCGTATGTGGCGTGGAATGGGGGTGGGGTAGAAAATGTCAAAAAAGGTTATAAGTAGATAGCTCTTTATCTAGTTTGGACCTTGTTGACTTACTTTGGATGAATGTAATGCATTTCAGAATGGATTGATTAGCTAGTAAGGGCTAAAGGGCTCAATACAAATGGTTTGTATTTGTAATTATTTATATTTTAAGATTTCAACTGATGTTAGATGCTGTCTATCACAGTGCATTGAGATTCATAACTGGCAGTAAATACTGTACCCACCACTCCCTGTATTCACTGGTTAACTGGACATCATTAACCTCACGCAGACTCTTCCACTGGTACATTTTCATCTTTAAATCACTTCTTGGTCTGCTGCCCTCATACATCTCCGCCTACATGTCGCTTCATGAGTGCAGCTACAGCCTGCGCTCTCAGGACATGATTGCAGTGTTCCCTCAGTACTGAGTCTGACTGAACTTGGAAAAAGGTCCTTCTCCTACTCCACTCCTGTTTCCTGGAATATCTTGCAAAAAGATCTGAAGCTCTTGACCTTGACTTCTCTAAGTGGCTTTAAACATTTGTTAAGTTCCTGGGAAAAACCAATGCAGACATGTTCCTCTTTTTAGTTTTCTACATCGCTTTATAATCTAGCTGGGATTTTTGTTTTTGTTTTTTGTTGCTACTTTTCCTTTTGACTGTCCTTTTGGTTGCTATTTTGTTTTGATGTGTTTAAAAAAGAGAATTTTAAATGTATATCTCTCTTTTGTAACTGTCTTTTGTTGTCGTTGTTATCCATTGTTGTCATCACTCTTTGTTAAATAAATAAATAAATAAATCAATCACCTTTATTTAACCAGGTAGAGCCCGTTGAGATTGAGATCTCTTTTACAAGGGTGACCTGGTCAAGTGGTCAGCAGCACACGTCACATTGGCAATAGGCATTTGCACTTATCAAAAGAAAATAAAGAAAACTACAATCACAGTAAACAGATGTTGACAGTTCAAAACCAACAGGATATGACAGATTTCTATATACATTATATACAAAACAAGCAGACAGACCTCGGTTGGGTAAATAAAGTTAAAAAATCAACAATGACATGTATATTGGATAAGTAATGGTTAGAAACATCTGCAATGGTCAAGTCTCTTGATGACATTTTCTACTACGGTTGACATAAAGGATCCAGGAGAGATGAATGTTGATAGTTTCAGATCTTTCTGTAAGTTGTTCCAGGCTGAGGGGACGGCGAAGCTGAATGCTCTTTTTCCTAGTTCAGTTCTGACAGGAGGAACTGACAGGAGGACTAAATCGTTAGAGCGCAGGGAGTAATGACTGTGTGATGTTTGTATTAAGGAGGTGAGGTATGACGGGACCAGGTTTAGGAGGGTCTTGTAGATGAAGGATATCCAGTGAGTGTATCTGCGAGTGCTGAGAGATGACCAGCCAGATTTTACGTAAAGCTCACAGTGATGAGTGCGATAACTGGAGTCAGTAATGAACCGAAGGGCACCGTGGTAAATGGAGTCTAAGGACTGTAGGTATTTTGATGCAGCACTCATGTACAGCACGTCACCATAATCTAGTATTGGCATGAATGTTGCAGCTACTAATGTTCTCCTGGCTTTGCATGAGAAGCAGGATTTGTTTCTGAAGAAGAAACCTAGCTTCAGTTTGAGTTTAGTGGCCATTTTGGAGATGTGGGTTTTAAAAGACAGTTCAGTGTTAATGTTGAAACCTAGATATTTGTAGGTGGAGACCATTTCTATTTGTTTTCGGTCCCTCTTGTAAATGAGTCCCTGAGACTGAATGGGATTAACCTGTCTAAATGTTAGTAGGAAGTTTTTCCTTTCAACTGTTGCCTTTGTGCTTCCTCAAGATGGAAGAGAGTGACAAAATGAAGATAATGCAATCTGCTGGCTTCCTTAGATAAATAACGTTATCACTTGACTCTTTATGTGTGGGAATGTCATCAGTGCCCTAAGATGACTTCTGTTTTGATTTGGTGCTACATAATAAACTGAATTTAATTGAATTTAATTAAAGCTGAAATGGATTCCTTCTTCTTTCGGCTGTTCCCTTTTCAGTGCACAGCGAGTCATACTTTACCTCACGCTGTCCTCTACACGTTCTGTCCTTCAACTACTCTCCAAGTTACCCTGATGCATGCTCAAGAATCCAGGTAGAAAAATCTAAAAAAGCATTAACAATGCTGCATGGTTCTATCCAACAGAAAGCAGCAACCAGAGAACCCACCTCAAATTGGAACCCAAGAGGGAAAACAAATAGAAATGGTCTCCACCTACAAATATCTAGGTTTCAACATTGACACTGAACTGTCTTTTAAAACCCACATCTCCAAAATGGCCACTAAACTCAAACTGAAGCTAGGTTTCTTCTTCAGAAACAAATCCTGCTTCTCATGCAAAGCCAGGAGAACATTAGTAGCTGCAACATTCATGCCAATACTAGATTATGGTGACGTGCTGTACATGAGTGCTGCATCAAAATACCTACAGTCCTTAGACTCCATTTACCACGGTGCCCTTCGGTTCATTACTGACTCCAGTTATCGCACTCATCACTGTGAGCTTTACGTAAAATCTGGCTGGTCATCTCTCAGCACTCGCAGATACACTCACTGGATATCCTTCATCTACAAGACCCTCCTAAACCTAGTCCCGTCATACCTCACCTCCTTAATACAAACATCACACAGTCATTACTCCCTGCGCTCTAACGATTTAGTCCTCCTGTCAGTTCCTCCTGTCAGAACTGAACTAGGAAAAAGAGCATTCAGCTTCGCCGTCCCCTCAGCCTGGAACAACTTACAGAAAGATCTGAAACTATCAACATTCATCTCTCCTGGATCCTTTATGTCAACCGTAGTAGAAAATGTCATCAAGAAACTTGACCATTGCAGATGTTTCTAACCATTACTTATCCAATATACATGTCATTGTTGATTTTTTTAACTTTATTTACCCAACCGAGGTCTGTCTGCTTGTTTTGTATATAATGTATATAGATTTTGAACTATTTTGAACTATTTGAACTATTTTTGGTTTTGAACTGTCAACATCTGTTTACTGTGATTGTAGTTTTCTTTATTTTCTTTTGATAAGTGCAAATGCCTATTGCCAATGTGACGTGTGCTGCTGACCACTTGACCAGGTCACCCTTGTAAAAGAGATCTCGATCTCAACGGGCTCTACCTGGTTAAATAAAGGTGATTGATTGATTGATTGTTATTGCTAGTATCACTCAGCCCTCTGTGAATAGCAGGCAGCCATCAGGGTGCTAACGATCCATCGTTAGGCTGATGGTCCTCCTTGATCATGTGAGCATCTGGTTTCGGCTGTCATCAGCCAACAGGTTGTGTAACACTGTGAGAGGGTGCTATTTATAAGACTGAGCTGAACACAGCACCTCAGACTGAGGAAGTCTTTCGGACGAAAGATGAAACGTTTCTACAATTGTTTTGCTTTGTTTTGTTTTTTTGCATGTCCAGAGGACCAGACTTGGCTTTTTTAGATACTCTCCAAGTTCTCTCTAACTGCATCCATAGGCAACACTGAATCCCCAACTGTGGTCCTGGGTTCAATCTTGGATTTGACCTGGGGTCTTTCTGTGAGGAGTTTGCATGTTCTCTCCAAGCATGCATGGGTTTTGTACGGGTACTCCGGTTTCCTCCAACAGACGAAAAACATGCATGTTAGGCTGCCTTCCGGCCCAAGCTTCACTTTCAAAATACATCTGTGAACTCAATTGGATTTGCCTGTTAATCTTCTTCTTTGTTAAGATTTTCCCTCTGCATGTCACGGGCGGGTTTTGGATTCAGAACAAGCCAGACACAGGACTGCAAAAACAAGAACAGTTTGTATTAATTTGGTTGTTGCTGGAGGGATCAGGATCAGCTGCATTAACAGGTTCTCACAGGCTGGACGGAGAGAGTCACCTGACAGAATGGCAGTGATAGTGTCACTAACCGTGTTTCCATCCATTTTCATTTCAAATTTTGAGCTAATTTTTGAAATCTCGCAAATATGTAAATACAAATTAATGCGAAGCAGAAGTGTTTCCATCAACTGGCTTGAATCGCATCTACCGGGCCACGCACAGCGTCATTACGTCAGACGTCAGCGTCATTACGTCAGACGTCAGCGTTACGCATGTCTACAGTAAACAGGAAGTAGCGGTTGAAAACAGAACCCGGCCACACATCTCGTCAAAATGGAGAGAATATTTCAGGTACGTGTTGCTATCGGGCAAGTTGTATTTATTCTGTCATGCCAACTAGTTTTAGCGATGTTACATGTTGTCCGGAGCGGAAACAGCTGATCAGTCACGTGACGTGAATGTTCGCTACGGCAGAACTGAGTCGGAAAATCTGTTTCCATCTGTCGTTTTGCGCATCTGCTCATTTTCGAAGATCCCAAAAACCACCTCAAGCGAGCGTATAAACTTTTTGGCGAATTTGAGGAAGTAACTTCGCATTTTGCCGTTTCCATTAAGTTTTTTTGCTGCGATACTTCAAAATGCGCATCTAGAAACCTTGATGGAAACACGGCTACTGGTCCTGGTGCAGAGCAGCTGCAGATAAAAAAAAAAAAAACTGCAATAACGTGGTTTGAGGGGCAAATCCAATAACGGGGTCCAGTTGTCAGAGCAGGGGTCATGAACAGGAAGGCAGAGGTCCAGATTCAAAATCCAAAAATGTAATCCGTGAAGCGTGTTCTTAGTAGAGGAGGCAGGGTACGTTACCGTGGTCAGAGAGGCAGACAAATCCAAGAGGGGCAGGTGTAGTCGACCAGACCCTGGTCTCTGAAAACTGTATTGAAACACCTTATCTTTGAATCTTCAAGAACAAGGACAGAACACTGATTTATTTTATCAATTTGAATCAAGACAAAAATTAAATCACAAGAGACTCTCTTATTATTTTACTTTGTAAATATAATCAATGCATAACCTTGTGTTATTCGTATGAGCATTGTTATTATTCTTCAATATGTTGAATGATCATTGTCATTCTTTAATATGCTGGTATATTCTTCAATATGTCTTGGTCAAAGAATTCTGTCTAAAGGTCCAAGGATATGTCAGACTGAACTCTTAAGTGTTTTGTTTAAAGTGTTATAGACGGTTAATCAGTAAATCAGAAGCTGGCGCCTATTTTTCTGTTCTCATTCTAAACAACTTAATCTCTGTTCTTCAAAACAATTCTTCCTGACCTTCACTTGACATCAACTAATCTCCTCCCATTCCCTGATTGAACTGACCAATCGGGAAGGAGCAAGTCATTGACGTCAGATCCTCTTTAAAAGTTTTAAACTTCCTAGAACTGTCAGTTCACCGAAGTTGGAATGTGAAGCCTTCTCTTTCAAGCTGTGGGACGTTTGACCATGAGCTAAAGGTCCTCGTTCCTCAGCAAGGTTACAGCAAGCTCGCTGTAAGCCCGACTCGAGTGTTAAGCTCCAAGCTGTGAATGAATTTTCCTCTCAAGGAATATTTTATCTTGAAAACCAAAACCGGAAAGGCTCGCTACTTTACTCAATGAGGCAGACATTCAGGAGTCACTGATGGTAAACGGACTAACCTCCTCGGACGTCAAGGACCGATCCATTCTTGGCTGACCGTCAAAGGTAACGAGTCGCTGATTGTTTTACCTACCGGTCCTGGGTCTAGCTGATATCGCATGGAGAGTGTCATTTCTGGTTAAACATTTCAAGATAATTCACCTCCTCTCTTTCCTTCCATCTTTCTCCTCATTCTTAAACTTATTCTTGCCAGTAACTAAGCTAAAAGCCTGCAGATATATGTTATTCTAAGACCCATAACTTAATTCTGTTGTTCCTAGAAATTACAGATGCGTAATTCATCTGTGCTGTAGTTAATTTATAGGAAATTGATCAATCAATCAGTTGTACATGTTATGATGTAATTTTATGATTCTGTTAATAAATGATTCAGTTCTGCTGAACCAACATAAATTAACGTTTCATGCCTTTTGCATCTCATCACCTGGTCACAAAATGTATTGATTAATCTGAAAAAGAGAGAACCCGTGAATTATTGATGATATTTTGTGTCAGGATAAAACCTGCTCATTTTACATCTGGTGTACAGTATGATTCAGTCAAACTGATCTAGCCCTGTACCCCTACACAGGTAAGGTGAAGAATCCGTAGTGCAGGCGTGAGGTCAAAACAAGACAAGGTAATCCAGGCTGTGGCATGAAACAGAATACTATGATTAAAGGCTTCTCCATCAGGGACCATGAATGGTGTAATAATTTGGCACTGGTTGGTGTGGACATGGAGCTTATAAAGGCAGGTGAACAGATGCAAGGAATGAAGGCTGATTGCTGTGGAGAAAAGGGAGGCGTGGCATGGAGTGAAGGGAGCAGGCTTGAGCTGGAGGATGGGTGATAGGCAAAACACAGCAGGGAAATAAACAATGGCATGAGGGGCAGAAACTATGGCAGATGACATGGGCAGAAGAACAAAGAGCATGAAGGCAGGATAATGGCAGGATGGGCAGAAACATGGCATGAGGAGCAGTGATGTGAGTAGATGAGGGGTCATTACACTGCAGGGTTACCACAGAGAGTCATCCTCCTCCATCTCACTCTGTCCTCTGTGTCCTCTGTCCTCAACCTCCATGTCATCTCCAACTGCATCCATATATCTCCTCTTTGGACTTCCTCTTTGTCTTTTTCCTGGTAGCTGCATTTCTAACATCCTTCTAATAATATACCCACTGTCCCTCCTCTGGACATGTCCAAACCATCTCAGTCTGGCCTCTCTAAATTTATCCCCCAGTTGTTCAACCAGTGCTGTACCTCTGATGATCTCATTCCTAATCTTATCCATCCTTGTCACTCCTAAAGAGATCAGCATCTCTGCTACTCCTGTTTCTGTCTCCTGTCTTTTTGTCAATGCCACTGTCTGCAGACCATATATCATAGTTGGTCTCACTTCACTCTTCCACGAATCCAATTCCAAAAATTCACATTCATTTTAATTTATGAATGTTTACATTGCTATTAATTTGACCAATGTGGTTATTTTTCATTCAACCTTTATTTATACAGGCTAGCCTCGTTGAGCCACGGGGACTCAAGAGGGACCTGTCTCACTCACACCCAGGGTCAATTTAGAGTTACCAATCAGCCTAACATGCATGTTTTTGGACTGTGGGAGGAAACCGGAGCACCCGGAGAAAACCCACGCATGCACGGAGAGAACATGCAAACTCCACCCAGAAAGGCCCCCGGACCGGGATTTGAACCAGGGACCTGCTCGCTGAGAGGCAGCAGCTCTACCAGTTGTGCCACTGTGCATATTTACAAATACAAATAACTTTACCCAATACCCATAGCAGCAAACTGTAACATTTATGTTGCAACCTGAACAATTTCTAACAGCAATATCATAACACTTCTGCCAGAAGAACTGTGTACAGTGCATATATTTCAAAACTGTGGTGGTGTAAAGACATAATACTCACATGAAAAGAAGAGCTTGGACAAGACAGTAGCATTCTAATTTAATCTCTATTATCAACCCAGTCAACATTAAAACAACATTTACTGTACAACAGTTCTTGATATCAAAAAGCTAGTGAAAAACTAATCAGACACACTCAGCTCCATTCATACATGAAGGTGATGATTGTGGGTAGTATGGGCTCAAAAAATACAATAATACTGTAAATGTAGATTTCATGTGAGGAATACCAAGATAAAAAACACACATACACACAATATTCAGCCAATAGTGTCAGTTGCAGCTTCCATTAGTTTCCAAGCACTCACAAGTCAAGACTTGCCTTCAGGTGAGAATCAATGGTTGTCCAATTAGAGGTGAAAAGCAGAGCAGTGAGTTTGTATGCATTCATGCATAAATCTGCATGTCAGTGGTGTGACAACTGCTGAGATGGAACTAAACAAAAGCATTAAGGTGTTGAATGATCTCAGGAGAAGAAGGCTGGTTCACAAGTGAGAGCACTGTACACAGGAACAATGGGAAAGGACTTACAGAACATGGGGCCATACATATGAACAAATGTCTCTGCACATGATGTAAACACTGAGCTTCTGTATGCAGAACACATTTAACAATTTGACACCCTGCTTGTCAGGATGTCCTCTGCTTGCATTCATGCACACAAAGCAACTATGGCTGCTGTCTTAAAGCAAAGCTAAGCCCATTTATTCAGATGTTCTAAAAAGGTTTAAAGAAATTAAAGGAAAGACAATCATCAAGCACATGTTTGCGCAGGTATGAATTTGTATCTCTCAAGATTAAAGGAAAGGTTTGTTATGGTAATGTTTTAAACTAAAGTTTTATTACAGCCACTTTAACCACATGAGTCAGAACCAGGGCAGCAAGCCACTTTATTTAATTAAGCAACAGCTCTCTGCTGTAGAAACACTGTTTTGTGAGTCATTTTATTTACACTGATTTCTATGGCTCCATCGATAAATAGTTTCCTGAGCTATGACAAATTTCCTATAAAGTTTGCCTGCATTGTGAGTTTGTTTTTTGTGTGTTGTATTTTTTTTTTACATTATACTCTGCTGACTGATTGATTGATTGATGTATTTTCAGAGAGAAACAATTTCACTCCAGAAAATCTATGA
>JBBPBX010005816.1:4864-21276 GCA_038048925.1 Garcialebias charrua | reverse complement strand
TCTATTCATATATTGTTTACGCTACATCACAATCTAATCTGGCTCTTGCCATAAATGTATGTCCATCTTGTGAGCTGATAACAATTTGCCACCTTCCATTTGGGTGTGTACCCACATAAGTGTAAAAAATGTTGCTATCAGGTTGTTATGTCAAAATTCAAGATGGCTACTGCCATATGCATATTTGTAAATTCCCCCCCCCTCCTCATTTTCTTTCTAATTTGACAGGGGTGGCATAAGATATCTCTATAATATGATATATTTGGCAGAGGGGGCAGGTGTAGCTAAGCAGAACCAGAAGCTTTGCTATCTTGTTAGCAAAGGTAGGCTAACTCTCCTGGTCATATTGTATGCAAACATTCAGCCTTTGGATAATAAATTGGACAAATGTTTGTCTGAGCAGTTTCTATGTAGCGAGCATCCCAACTTTGAAATTAATAGTGAGCTGACAAAATTAAAATGTGACTTTATAACATGCACGATCCAGGTTGCAATGTCAAGATACAGTATCCAAGCTAAAAACCATTCTCTGTTTGCCTCTGGTTTCTGTAAGATATCAAAGTTAGATTCAGACTTAACTGAAATCAGTGTTACTTTGTTTGCACTCTGGACAAAATGGAGAGAAAGCGATAAATGTCATTGCATTGAGATGGAGTGGGTGCTAAACAGGACTTAATTTGTAAACCGATTGATGGTGGAATGCAAATAGTGGGCGAGCTAGCAGGTAGGGGGGATCCTCCCTCAGTAAATTTTGAATAAAGTAGATATGATTTCCTGCATTTTGGTGTAATTTAATGGGTTTTTGAACATCTACATTTACCTACATTTGTAAACACACTGCTTCCATCAAGCATCCCCCTCCCCCTTTCTTGACAGAACTGTTAAATAAGTCTGACTCAGATTGACTCTGTTCCTGCTCATTGTTGTCTGACTCCACTTATGAACCTCCAGGCGCCTGCTTATGGCTGTGGGATCCTGCCCACGTACCACTGCCTGGTTAGCTCGGCACTCACTCCCACCACTCTTTTAAGGGTGGATATTTTTTTTAACGTAGACGCGGAAATGTTACTTGAAGAAGCAGATCATATGCTCGTGGGTGTTGTGTTTAAAATGAGTGTTTATGCAATTATTTTCCCTTTACATATCCAATATAAGTTTTATTAATTCCAGGCAGTCATGTTTGTTCATAACTTTATTATTAAGACTGAGAATTACCGGATCCAAGCTGGAGCTGGCCAAACAGTTACCGGAACACACCCTGTCAAAATAAGAGAGTTCCCGGATCCTGTTCCGGCAGGATCTGTCTTAAATTAAGCACTGGCACTAAATAATAAATAGATAAACAGCTAACTAATCTGTACAAGATGTGCACAGAGACTAAAAAGAGTTTTTAACTAAATATAGCTTAGGCAAAGTCACAGTCTAAATTAGAGATGTTCCTTGGCGAAATCTTGAAACTCATAAAACCTAAACTGTCATTATGTATAAAACTTCTACAAATGCCAGTTCCACTGTGTAAAGTCCACCTTATTGTGATCTGTTTGATTTTAAACTTTGTACTGGGAAGTATGACTGAGCTTTAGAGCTCCAGTGAGGGTTGGGTTTTATCACTTGATTTGCAAAAAAAAAAAAAAAAAAAAATCCTAACTTTGTCTTTGTTGTAAAATGTTTTCCTATTAAAAGTCAATACAGGTACACATTTTCTGATGGAGACACAAGTTTTGATGTATCCTGTCTGTTTTCCCCCAAAAAAACTGTTAAATGAGATGTTGACTGAAATAGGAAAAATGCAACTAAAGAATTAACATTTCCTGTGAAAACACAGTGTGAATGATGGGTGCTGGACTGCTGAAAACTGTTGTAGAAGCTGAAACTGGGACATTAAAGCTATAAACAGAACACTAGTTAAAACCTTAAGTAGCAAAACAATAGCTAGAAGTTAGAAGTTGCAAAATGCTAGCTAAAAGTTAGATAAAAGCTAACTGTAGCAAAAGCATAAAATGTAACAAAATACTCTGTAAATGCTAAAGTATTGAACTAGTAGAAAAAGCTTAAGGTTAAAAAAAAGGCTGCATAGAAGCTAAAAGTAGCAGAATACAAGCTAAACGGCTTTGCTAAAAGCTGCATATGGCATTAGAAAAAGACAATAATAAGCAAATATACTGGCGCAAAATGAAAAAGGACAGTCTTTATGAATAAATTGAGATCTCTATTTTTCTTGATGAGGATAATTTTATTTAAAAACGCTAAATATGTATAAATGTTTTTAAAATAACTAAAGTTACCACAACTGTCTCTTTAATACCTTGAAAAAACAAGGGTTATAAATAAGGGTCTTGAAGTTGTCATCTTCTGCTGGTTTAATGATTTGTTTTTGGCAGGTTTCAAACTGAGGAAGCGAGGGATCATCAATGAGCCCACAGACGGGACAGGGAACTGCCCTCATCTTGTGGAGGCCATACCATGTGAAGACCCCAGCTGCTACGAGTGGCTGGTGGTCCAACTGGAGGCGTGTATTCCTGATAATGACAAAGAATGTGGACCTGGAACCCAAATTCCCCAAGTCCAGTGTATCAACAGTGACGGTGAGTAAACATGAAACTGTCAGTGGTCGGCCATTCATTTTCTACCTTCATGTGTGTCCTGTCTGAATTTATCCACATCTTAAGGCCATCATAATCAAAGTCAAAGTCAAAGTCAACTTTATTGTCAGATCTGCAATATGTACTGTACAGGACATACACAGGACCGAAATTGCGTTTCTCTCAGTCCCTCGGTGCAACAGTAAACATCTAAACATTGAAACACTGAAACATATAATAATAGACATAAGCATAAAATAGTAAAACTAACACTGTCCTGAGTTTTTTTTTTGCATAGTGGTATAAGAGTATGAAAATTTACACCAACTCTAAAACTAAAACATTAAACATTTAATGAACATAATACTGGCCTGAGTTTTTGCATACTAGTATAAAAAAAAGAAAAAGAAAAAAAAAAGAAAAAAAAATGATGCCCAACCTAGAAACAATCAATAATATATAGAAATGTGGGATATTAGGGCACTGCATTACATTACTAAAGCAAGGAACCAAATTAATACAATTCAAAAAAACTACTCCACATGTGGATTTAGCAAAAGCATCAATATGAACATAATAAAATGTCAAAAATGTAAATAAAATGCATTTTGCTCACCAAAAGCCTTGAGTAGTTGTACACAAAGTCCATCTTCCTTTCATTCCTTAAGAAGAATTCAACTACTTTATCATACAGGTTATTTGTGCATTGAAGTACGTCCGTTTCTATTGCCACGATGGAGGCTAACACTAAAAGTCAAATCTGCTCTGTCGTGTTTCTGGAATGTGTTTCAATTCACTTTAGGGTGGAGAATTTCTGCTTGACTGAAGAAGCTATTGTGAGTTGAGTAAACAGCTGTTAAATCTACATAAATGTAGTTTAGCTTGTGCAGGACACTACAGATCCTACCCTGACCAGTCTGCTCTCTGACCATCCAATCACACAACATGAAAATGCTGATTCATTATCTTTATCTGCTTCTTCCATTTTTTTGGGTCACGGGGGTTGCCGGTGCCCATGTCCAGCAATCACTTTGCGAGGGGCGGGGTACACCCTGGACGGGTCGCAAGTCCATCACAGGGCCACATAAGCCGTTTTCGCATTGCACGGCCCTCCCCAGCTCAGCACGTCCCTGGTTGGCCCAGAGCCCGGCCTGGCCCGCCCCGTTCATTACGCATTCTGCGGACAGCCGCCTTGAAGTGGGTGGGGCGTTCTCTTGAAGTGGGTGGGAAGTTCTTGTGTGCGCGCTTACAGTGTTTTAAGAGAGGAGACGCCGCTAAAAAATATTTGTTAGCTGAATATATATATTAGTGTTTCTGAGTTTAATTTTTGTTAATAACTGATTACAAATCAGCTTATGTTAGAACGTAAATAACACGAAGCGTGCACCCATACTAGAGCATTTCCGCCTTTCAGCGCGAGCTGAATTTCATTAAAATATAACTAATATTCTCTAACTCTTGCCCGTAGCCTGTATGTTATGTGGGGCGAATCCTTTATAGTAAAAGTGGACTCCTAAAATAACCGATATGAGTCCGTGGCCGAGTGGTTACAGTGTCCACCTTCAACTAATTTTATCTTGACTCGGGGAAGCGGGTTCGCGTCCCACCTGGTTTAACTTATTTTACGTTGTCTTTTATTGGAGAAAAATAAAAGGAGTTTGTGTTATGCCTGTGGTTAACACAAACTCCTTTATTTTCTCCAATAAGGAGAAGGCGGGGCGGGGCGGTCCGGGCCGTTGAGGGCCGTGCGATGCGAAAACGGCTATAGAGACGAACAACCATTCACACTCTCATTCACACCTAGGGACAATTTAGAGTTACCAATCAGCCTAACATGCATGTTTTTGGACTGTCGGAGGAAACCGGAGTACCTGGAGAAAACCCGTGCATGCACAGAAAGAACATGCAAACTCCACCCAGAAAGGCCCCTGAACCGAGATTTGAACCAGGGAACTGCTTGCTGAGGGGCAGCAGCTCTACCAATTGCACCACCGTGCTGCCCTATCTATCTATCTATCTATCTATCTATCTATCTATCTATCTATCTATCTATCTATCTATCTATCTATCTATCTATCTATCTATCTATCTATCTATCTATCTATCTATCTATCTATCTATCTATCTATCTATCTATCTATCTATCTATCTCTATCTATCTATCTATCTATCTATCTATCTATCTATCTATCTATCTATCTATCTATCTATCTATCTATCTATCTATCTATCTATCTATCTATCTATCTATCTATCTATCTATCTATCTATCTATCTATCTATCTATCTATCTATCTATCTATCTATCTATCTATCTATCTATCTATCTATCTACTCTATCTATCTATCTATCTATCTATCTATCTATCTATCTATCTATCTATCTATCTATCTATCTATCTATCTATCTATCTATCTATCTATCTAGTCTATCCTGATCTATTGTCTGTCTGTCTGTCTGTCTGTCTGTCTGTCTGTCTGTCTGTCTGTCTATTTATTTTTTCCTCTAATCATTGATTCTCTCTATCTTCCCTAAACAAAGAAAAATATGTGTGTGTGTGTGTGTGTGTGTGTGTGTGTGTGTGTGTGTGTGTGTGGATGGTGGGGGGGGTCTGTGTGTGTTAATGAAGGCCCTAGGGAGCTCAGAAAGCAGACAGAGTTGGGGGTTGCTGATGTGTTTCCATATTAAAATAAACCAAGACTATTCTTAGAAAGTTTTGTGCTCAGAAACAGCAAGACAGATTGTCCATAAACAACCTGGCTTGACTGAATTAAAGGATTTAGACAACGGTAATGTTAAATGGACTGCACTTATGTAGCACCTTTCTATCTTATGAAGATACTCAAAGGTTTTTACACTACAATCTGTGCCCTCATTTACCCATTCATACAGCACTTTACTAGATCTATACAAAGCTAATCTGAATCTGTAGAGACTAATCAGTGCTTTAAGATCACATTCATCCACAGATGGGACACACATTGGAGGCAATGAGGGGTTCCGTGTCTTGCCCAGGGACACTTCAGCATGTGACTGCTGGTGGATTAAAACCCCAACTCTCCCTTTGGAGAACAACCGTCCTAGCTACTCAGCCACAGCTGTCCCCAAAAAGTGGTGTGTTGTGCCTAAAATATGTTGGCTCTGTCGCTGAAACATTGGACGCGTTCTGACCACCTCAACAGAGTCTCTGAGCAGACAGTGGCAGCGAGGGTGTTGAAGACAACTCAGCCCAGATTTGTCTCTGTGCTGCAGAGTGAGTTCGGGAGAGAGGTCAAAATGTGGAAAAGTGGCTCAATAATGTGATGAAGTGGTGACATATTGCCTGTGTGACCATCGGGTTAGCAATAATAAACTGATATTTTACAAAAAGAAGATAGAATATGACACACAGCAACTTTGTAATTAGTTGAAAACAATTAAAATGAAGATAACCTTTAAATGGAACATGTAATGTGTTTTGGAAAGAATACAAAGGAGACATTATGAACAACAATTTCCTGCAGGATCAATAAATATATCGTGTGTTATCTTATGTTATCTTGTCTTATGTTATTATTACATGTCTCGATGTCAACACAGCTAAATTTTACTTATTGTTTCCACAATACTTGCTTCACTTTTCACACTTCACATCAAACATTTCACATCTGTGTGGATCGTGGCTCCATCTGTGATTTACGAGGCAGCATCAAATCAAACTGGTCTTTCCGGCCATTTTGTGTAATTGATTTTGAAAGAGCCTTGTGTTGGTGACATTCTATCATCATCCATTAATCCATTTAGTTCATCCGCTTCATCCTTTTCGGGTCACGGGGTCATTACTGCCCATATCCAGCAATCATTGTGTGAGAGGCAGGGGACACCCTGGGCAGGTCTCCAGTCCATCACAGGGACACATAGAGACAAATGAGACAACTGTCTATTAATAGCTATCTATTCTATCTGTCTGTGACTACTATACACCAAACTTTAGCTCTCAACTACTAAGACACCAAACTTTAGCTCTCACCTACTAAGACACCAAATTTTAGCTCTCAACTACTAAGACACCAAACTTTAACTCTCAGCCACTAACACACCAAACTTTAACTCTCAGTGATTAACACACAAAAATTTAGCTTTCAGCTACTAAGACACCAACATTTAGCTCTCAGTGATTAACACACCAAAATTTAGCTTTCAGCTACTAAGACGCAAAACTCTAGCTCTCAACTACTAAGACCAAACTTTAACTCTCATCGATTAACACACCAAAATTTTGCTCTCATCGATTAACACACCAAAATTTAGCTCAGCTACTAACACACCAAATTTTCGCTCTCAGCGATTAACACACCAAAATTTAGCTTTCAGCTACTAAGACACCAAACTCTATAGCTCTCAGCCACAAACACACCAAATTTTAGCTCTCATTGATTAACACACCAAACTTTAGCTCTCAGCTACTAACACACCAAACTATAGCTCTCAGCTACTAGCATACCAAACTTTAGCTCTCAGCTACTAACACACCAAACTTTAGCTCTCAGCTACTAACACACCAAACTATAGCTCTCAGCTACTAACATACCAAACTTTAGCTCTCAGCTACTAACACACCAGACTTTAGCTCTCAGCTAATGACACATCAGAATTAAGCTCTCAGCTACTAACACACCAAACTTTAGCTCTCAGCTAACACACCAAACTATAGCTCTCAGCTACTAACATACCAAACTTTAGCTCTCAGCTACTAACACACCAGACTTTAGCTCTCAGCTAATGACACATCAGAATTAAGCTCTCAGGTACTAACACACCAAACTTTAGCTCTCAGCTACTAACACACCAAACTATAGCTCTCAGCTACTAACATACCAAACTTTAGCTCTCAGCTACTAACACACCAGACTTTAGCTCTCAGCTAATGACACATCAGAATTAAGCTCTCAGGTACTAACACACCAAACTTTAGCTCTCAGCTACTAACACACCAAACTATAGCTCTCAGCTACTAACATACCAAACTTTAGCTCTCAGCTACTAACACACCAGACTTTAGCTCTCAGCTAATGACACATCAGAATTAAGCTCTCAGGTACTAACACACCAAACTTTAGCTCTCAGCTACTAACACACCAAACTATAGCTCTCAGCTACTAACATACCAAACTTTAGCTCTCAGCTACTAACACACCAGACTTTAGCTCTCAGCTAATGACACATCAGAATTAAGCTCTCAGGTACTAACACACCAAATGTTAGCTCTCAGCTACGAACATACCAAACTTTAGCACTCAGCTACTGACAAACTAAATGTTAGCTCTCAGCTATTAACATACCAAACTTTAGCTTTCAGCTACTAACACACCAGACTTTAGCTCGCAGCTAATGACACATCAAAGTTAAGCTCTCAGGTACTAACACACCAAACGTTAGCTCTCAGCTACTAACACACAACACTAGCTCTCAGCTACTAAGACACCAAATGTTAGCTCTCAGCTACTAACACACCAAACTTTAGCTCTCAGCAACTAGCATACCAAACTTTAGCTCTCAGCTACTAAAACACCATAGGCTACTTTAGCTCGCAGGTAATGACACATCAAAGTTATAACAGGTACTAACACACCAAATTTTAGCTCTCAGCTACTGACACATCAAAGTTAAGCTCTCAGTTACTAATAGACCAAACTTTAGTTTGCAATGACTAATACACAAAACTTTACACACACAATGGAAATGTAAGTCCTTAATGAACTTCACTGTGGTCGTATGTCCAACCAAATCTTTTCTGAAGCTCTTACAGCTATTTATCATTTTATAGTTATTTTGATGTTTTTCAGCCAGAAACCCATTTTAAAATTGAACCTCTTTTAGCTAACAATCAAGTAACATAATAAAACAATGTATTTGATCAAACGTTTTGTATTTAGATTTTAGTCTGCTTATTTCTAATAAATTTGGGCAGCTGTGTGATACAACACTTATAGATGTGGGCGAGCGCTGACCAACTCTAAAGCATTTATGACTTCTATTCCACCACAATTTACAATCTGGATCTTTTTCAGCTTTCCAATGACTGCAAAATCAGGCAAATCATTCTTGTTTCTTGGATGAAAGAAAATATCCTGAAAGTGACCTCATCCTTGCAGTTCCATCCATCTTGTGAGACGCACTCAGCCTAAGAGGTGTGGACTCCCTGCTGAAACAGACTTATTGGTAAATTAAATCAACACAGCCAACTCCTCATAGAGTCTACATTTTCTGCCATTAAGTCTGAATGTGTGTGAGGTAATCTTATCTGGATGTGGCAGCTTGAAGTAGAGATGTCAAGCTTCCATCTGCTACATTTCCACGGCCAGAGGTCCAGATAGAAATCAAGCCTTTTCTGATGTGTACAGTGTTAAAAAGACACACTTTCTATTTTATATTCATGGGTCTTTTTGTGGGCAGCACGGTGGTGCAGTCGGTAGAGTTGTTGCTTTTCAGTGAGCAGGTTATCAGTTTAAATCCCGGTCTGGGGACCTTTCTGGTTGGAGTTTGCATGTTCTCTTAGTGTATGTGTGGGTTTTCTCCAGGTACTCCAGTTTCCTCCCACAGACCAAAAACATGCATGTTAGACTGATTGGTAACTCTAAATTGTCCCTAGGTGTGAGTGTGAGAGGGAATGGTTGTTTGTCTCGTTTGTCTCTATATGTGGCCCTGAGGTGGACTTGTGACCTGTACAGGGTGTCCCCTGCCTCTCACTCAGTGATAACTGGATATTGGCACCAGTGATCCACACTACCCAAAGAAAAGAAGAAGTGGGTAAAGATAATAGATGGACGGAAGTTTTTTTTGTTGTTGCTTCTTTTAAAATTACTGTTCATGGTTTTGTAACAAGTCTTTGTCCACTTGAATTTCATTGATTTCTTGCTGGTGAATTTAAATTGAAAACACACTCACATGCTTGGAAATGGTTGAGATTAAATGGCTGACCTTTGGTCACGAAGACAACCACTCTGACCACTAATCCACACCTGCTCCTATAGACTGCTGGGAGCATCGAGCCAAAGGCATGACCACAAACAAAAGGCATGGAAGCTATCAGTGTCATCCAGATACCTAAATGTTTGCCCCAGCATATTTCAATAGGAAGTCCTTGATTAACCCTCTCAAAGTTTGATATATCTTCACTCGTCAGCACTCAGAGCTGTTCTTAGCGGGCCTGGTATTGATTTCTTGTTGTGTCCTTCTGATGGAAATTGATCTGTTCTATCCCCAAGGGTCTGAGACATGTCATTAGATTTGCTGCTTGTCAATCCTTCAATGAGCTTTTCACACACATGGCTTTTCAGTGAAAGGATGAGTTACAATTCAATGGAATGAAGAGAGTGTGGACAGCTTTCAGATGATCAATATGGAACATTTAGCTAAACAACAACAACAATCCTTAAAGAAACAAATATACACTTGTGATGTCTATTAAGGACAGTCAGTACAGATTGTGTTGGTTTAAACTTAATGTCAGACCTTGCAGTGACAGAGCTAAATTCTAAATTTATTATCCTACATTGTTGTGTTAGCTTCAGCCACATCCTGAATCTCATTGAATATCTTTTAAAATGAAGATTTTTTTGCTGTTTGCTCCTCCTGTGCATGTGCACACCGAGGCTTTGCTGGGAAAAATAAAAGATTAAAAAAATATTTTCCGAAGTGAAAATAAATGATTTTTTTTTTGCTAAATGTAAGCTGAGACTCGGATTAGAGGGGCATGTCAGAAACGATGATGAAGCCACCCATTTTATGATACCCAGAGGAGTTGGTAACATTAGCCTCTTCATATTTCCATAAAAAATTGATCATGTGCTGAAATGTTAGTACTTGAGGGGAAGCTGTTCTCAGAAATCAAAACTCTACAATTATTTTGAGAGAATTTTTATTTTGTAGCATTTTCTCTGTCTGTATATTGAGATGTGACTGATTGGACTTTCTCTTGATGCAACCTGGGTTTTTACGTTAGAATGTGTGGATGGAGCAAATCAAATAACATAACATAATAATATTAACCACAAAACAATAATTATATCAAATATGAACAAAGAACAGTGTGCTTGTCTACAAAAAATATACAGCAAAGTGTAGACAGGGTCTTAATCTCAACCCATATAAAAGACTCCTAATGTATTTTTCAGATTATAAAACGCAACATCAATGAACAAGTCTGTTTTCATACATAAGGTGCATTAAGTGAAACAAAACAGTCAAATAAGTCAAACTTTATTCAGCTCATTCACATTAACCACATAAAATGTGTTCGAGGTCAGTAAGCACAACCAGAATTAATACATAAAGTGCACTGGATTATAAGGCTCACTGTCAATTTTTGAGAAAATAAAGAGTTTAAGTGTACCTTATAGTCAGAAAAATATGGTATATATTTCTTTGATTATATATATAGTATATGTTTCTTGATTATATATATTGTATGTTTCTTGATTATATATATGGTATATGTTTCTTGATTATATATATGGTATACTGTACTGTGTATTCTGTGTCGTTATTGTCCATTGTTGTCATCATTCCTTGTTAAATTCAGGTCTTTCTTGTAAATGAGTCCCCGAGGCTCAATGGGATTAACATGACTAAATAAAGGTTGAATGAATGATTCATGTCACTTTTGTAAAGTGAACACAGATTCATTAAGACATGTCATATCAAATCAGTGTGTATTGCTTGTGGAGCATAATGAAGTTTAAAATACAGTACTGGTCATATATGGATATAGTACAGGATATGCCTTTGCAGAGTATAAGCTGTGTGTTTGGCAGAAAAACACACTGATACGAAAGTTCAAGCAAGTGAACTACCTACCGTACATTCTGCTAAAAAATTACCTTATTTCTTCTGCTCTTTTTTAATTTTGCTGTAGTCGACAGTTATGGAAGCACTTTTATTAGTTAAACACAAAACACTGTTGAACAAGACGTTCTCTGACTAGAACACCTTTGAATCTTTTGTTCTACATACGCATGTCACTGTTGACCTCATAATACTCCGAAACATTTTAGAGCATTTAAAAATGGCTTGTTTTTTGTTGTTCTTCAGTAAAATTCATTCTGCAGATTAAACTGAAGTTTGGTCAGTTACAGATGTAAGTTGTGATATTTGCGTTAAACTTAAGAAATAAATTTGTGGGGAGTGGTGGCGCAGAGGTTAAGAAGGTGAGCTTGTGATCAGAAGATCGCCGGTTCAAGTACCGACAACATCAAAGATGTGGGTGGGATAAGTGAAGCAGTCACACCTGTCTCCACCCTCATCTGCCCCACTCTGGGCCCTTGAGCAAGGCCCTTAACCCACACCATCTGCTTCCCTGGGCACCCTAAATATCAGCTCTCTGCTCCACACAGAGGGCTGTGGTAGCTCAGTGGTCTGTGGTTGTGTCAGGAAGGACATCGGCTTATAAACAATTGCCAAGTCTTTGTGAGACCAGTTTGCTGTGATGAAGGGAGAAGCCGAAAGAAGAAGAAGATTCTCTATTTAAAAATATATGTTCTGTAATATAAAATAAGTGTTCACACCAAACATCTGGTCAATGAAAGTTTGTACTTTGATCCCTCTGTTAAAATAAAATAAAAAAACTTTATCCTAAAAAAAACATACTTTTTTTGCTTTATTCCTGAAAAACTACTTTATTTTAACATTTCATGTTCATTTAACAACATGTGACTTTTATGCTGAACATTTTGACTTTTTATTTTTTTTTAATTTAACCTTAATACAAGGAAACATCTTTCTCACATTTTTATTACTATTATTTTTTGCTTGTTTTTGTTTTGAGTGACCCCCAACGTGTAGTTGTGCACTGTTGGCCTCTCAGCTGTGCTTCTTGCATTAAAACATTTGATTATTAATCTAAATTTGCCTCTTTTTAATTCAGGCGAAACCGTGGAGAAACAACTTTGCCGGGATGCCATCCTTCCCATGCCCACCATCTGTGAGGTGCCTTGCCCAAAGGACTGTGCCCTGAGCCCCTGGACTTCCTGGTCCCTCTGCTCTCATACCTGCTCCGGGAAGAACTCAGAGGGGAGGCAGACTCGGGCTCGCGCCATTCTGGCCTATAATGCAGGAGAAGGTAGGAAATCCATGTTGTGCACCACCAGAAAACAGCAAGCATCAAGCACATTACTTAAATTAGACAGATCTACTTAGAATAATTGATGGGAACCTCTGAACTAATGAACAATTATCTGATGAGATCAATGATATCGACCCAACAGAGATATTCACTAACATCAGTAACTGCTTTCACAACCTTAGTGCTATGTGTCATCATCATTGCATGTTACATCATCATGCATGCATTTTTATGGGGAATCTGGGCAATACCACTGTGGCCCAGTTGAAAGTTCTGCTGTGCGTTTAAAAACCTTGTCTGAAAACCCATCATTGAACACTGACAAGACAACGTCTTGTGGTCCAAGCCAGCGGAGGAAGGGGAACACAGCTGCAATGCAGCATGCGTCTCCATGCTCCTACATCTGGAGCATGAAATCCTCTTGAAAGGGTTATATTTATTTTTCTTCCATTAAAAAAATGCCATACTGCAGCCTAACAGCAAGTAGCATTAGGATGAAAATTGTGTGGTAGAAGCGATGGCTTGCATGTTCTGCAGAGTAAAAATATCAGACATGTCCTCCTGTAGGGGGCGCTATAAATGCAGACTTTGGATTTTGTAAACCGTAAGTCAAAACATTTAATGTTTTATATCGCTACACTCCCTGGATATTACTGATTCACATGATTCACATGATACATATATCTGTGATGGACAGAACATCTGTCCAGCGTGTAACCCACCTCTCGCACAGTGATAGATGGATATGGGCACCGGCGACCCTCGCGACCCAAAAAGGAAGAAGTGTGTAAAGATAATGGATGGATGGGTGGATGGGTGGATGGATGATATATGTGATTTATTGATGATATATGTGGTGGTGTCGTTCAAAACAACACCACCACTGGACGCATGGGCTAATATCATATTTCACATTCTGTTTTTCAATATATTTCCAAAACAGTCAAAAATTATGTTCATGTTCATTGTGGAATATTGAGGGTAGATTAATGAAGGGGACATTCAAAGCCATCAAACATAAACTACAAATTGTGAGGAGTTATTGGTCCTTGTTCATTCATGCAGAACAACTGAAGAATGGGACAAAACTTATTTTGTGAGATTATTTTTAACTAAATGTTCTTAAGCAGATGTTTTGTTTGTTTCTCCTGCATGTTAATGTTTGTTGTGTCTTTGTGTGCAGTAACTGCTAAAGTTGTGGCATGGGTTTCTGTCATGCAGGGTAAGAAGTTCATCCTCCAAGACTTACTTTACTTTACAATACTGGCTGTGAAAAAAAAAACTTTTTTGTGTTTTCTATGCTTTGCTCTAGGTCCTTCATTGCTGTCCTCGATTCAGCCAGTATTTGGTATTTTCATTAGCCTATAGATGTTCTTAGAAACTTGCTGTAGTTTGTACAGTAGTCTTTAAACTCTTGGGTAGATGGTAGTAGAATATGTTTTATAGCAATCTGCTGCTTGGACAAAACTTTTTACATTTTTATCATGAAAACAAACAACAAACCACTCAAACCATTTTCTTTAATATGTATTTTTAATCATCCGTACCTAAACTGAGCCAAATAGATTTAAATGGTGTTGCAATGATCCAGTCTCTTGGGTCAAATATGACTGATAAAGCTGCCAGTCTCAATCACTCTCTAGATGTGAGAAAACATCAGAGAGCAGGACAGATGTGTTTTAGCAGAAAAAACTGAATTCTTCTTTTACTGCTTTGACTTTTGTTTGAACAACTCTTCTCTGACTTCTGGACACCACTGTTCTGCTTTTGATTTATTTTTTATGAGCTTACTGGTACTCAAAGCTTCAGAGCAGTGACATCAAATCATGGAGGGGAAATGACTTCTCCTTTGTCCGTATGGCTTCAAGTTGCAGCTATTTACTACTTATTGACTGTTTTATATTTAGGACTCAAACTTGTCAAATGACTGATGAGCAACACATGTGTGAATTAAAAAAGGGCCAACAGGAGATTTTCATGGATGATAATGTTGAGCAAAAAAAAAATCACAATTTCATGACATGATTATAATGAAGAAAAACAATAAACAAGATTTTTTTTTGCTTTTAATTAACCATAAAAGTAAAAATAAAATAAAAACTATTACTGCTGCTGCGTAAGTAATATATTTTGCTTGACAGTCCCTGTATTTCCATCAGTATGCCAGATTTCCCCTGTACTCAGAACAGATTTAAACCAAGTTGTGATCATTTTTTTATTTATTTATACTAATTTTATTTTCAATGAAATTTAAGAAAAGGGCCTATTTTTATTTAGTCAGAGTCAGAGATTCTTTATTGTCATTCGTACCACATGTGGTACATGTGATGAGGGTCCCAGTTACATCCAAGAATAAAAAGTAAAAGAAAAACAGTAATAACATTTAAGATATGAACTAAGAAAAACATCAACTAAAAATACACTAAGCACTAATATCATAGAAAACATTACTCAAAACAGCAGCACGAACATGAGTCTGTATGAGAAGATGAGCACAAATGAACACAACAACGTGAAACAGATCAGAGGCAACATGATGTGATTTATTTTTTCGCAGTGATTATTCTGGTTAGATATTCATGAGTCTAACAGCCTCAGGGTAGAAGCTGTTCCTCAGTCTAGTGGTTCTACACTTAATGCTCCTTAACCTCCTTCCTGAGGGGAGTGGGGCAAAAAGTGTGTGTGCTGGGTGAGTGGGGTCCTTCGTGATGCAGGTGGCCCTCTTCCTGCATCTGGAGGTGTAGATGTCTGTGACAGTGGGGAGACTGACTCCAACATCTGTGCAGCCTTCACCACTCTCTGCAGGAATTTTAAAATTTAATCACGTCTGTGGAGATTCATATTTATTTTAACTTTAGTTAGTCTGAAGACATTATGAACACAATTCACCATGAGCAACGTGTTTATTGACAGACAGTTTTTTTCAACCTCAATATTTTCTGCTCACTTTGGGAGCTGAAGTTTTCCATTTGACTGACAGTTTTATGAATGAATGTTTCACTTTTACAGAACAAACAATCTTTGGAACAAAGTCAAGCGCTCTGTTGTTGCCATGCTTAACTTAATGACATATCGAAGCAAATGTTATGGTAACAGAAAAAAAAAACTGGTAACAGAAAACAACAACAACAACAACTTTTTTATTAAAAATTCACATTTTCGTTACATTACATTTTCTTTGTATGAGCTTCCTGTTTAGACCAAAGAGCAGGGCTGTAGTCATGAAGAATATGAAATCAATAGCACATTTAGATGCAGCAGTTTTAAAATCAGGTTTTAATGTGTTTGATGATTATGTTAAGAACAAGACCTGTATGAATCAAAAAGTTTATTGTAAAACACAACAAGTATGAGAAGTTGTTTTAAACTTTGATCTAATCTCTTTAATTCCCTTATATGAAGCTTTCATGCCAGGTCTGAGCCTAGATGTCTGTCAGTACTCCACTCACATCATTGACACTTTTCTTCTGTTCATCAGGAGGAGTCCAGTGTCCCAACATCAGCACCCTGCAAGAAGTCAGGAGCTGCAATGAGCATCCTTGTACTGTGTACCACTGGCAAACTGGTACTTGGGGCCAATGCATAGAGGACTCCTCCATCCCATCCAGCAACACATCTGTAGGCCGAATACGTGGCCATGATGTATCGTGTTCAGTGGGAATGCAGACTCGCAAAGTTATCTGTGTCCGTGTCAATGTGGGCCAGGTTCCTCCTAAAAAGTAAGCTT
>JBBPBX010005815.1:60377-70701 GCA_038048925.1 Garcialebias charrua | reverse complement strand
CTTCTGGAAAGGTGTCAGGGATGTGTTGGAAAGATCCATGAAGGTACAAATCCCTTTTGACCCTGTCATCTTTTTACTTGATGAATTCCCTCATTACCTCCCCCATGATCAAAGCTCTGATACATATTATTCTCATGATAGCAAGAGAAATGATCACGGTTAGCTGGATGAAACCCGACCTACCAACTATTGATCAGTGGATTCCAAAAACAAGACGGGTACATAATGGAAAAATTAATGGCTCAACTACGATTAAAAACTCAGAGCTTTGAAAGACTGTGGTGACCTACTGCTAACTTTTTTAAATAGAGATAAATAAAAGTTGAACGAATGAATGAGATTTTTATGTTGTTGTTTTAGTTATTTATTTTATTTTAGTCCTGTATGAAGACAAATATATATTGTGTTTTTTTTTTTATTTGGAACACCTTGCAAAAAAAACCTGAAGCTGTCGACTTTGATCTCTCTAAGGGATTTTAAACAATTGTTAATTTCAATGGAAAAATCTATGCAGACATGGTACTGTGTTTAGCATTTTACCTTTTTTCATAACACAGCTTGTTTTTCTTTTGTTATATATCACTACTTTTATTTACATTTTATTTTATATGCATTTTATGGCTGTTTATTGTGTGTACCTTGGCTGTGGTTTGTATAAAACGGGTTTCTCTTGAAAATAAGTCCTCGTGACTCAATGAGACTAACCTGTATAAATAAAGGTTGAATGAAAAAAGAAGAGAGAGATGGTCAAGTCTCAAGACAGTTTGTATGTACCTGCCTAGTTATTGTTTGGAAATAAAAGTAAAAAGAGCCGCGAAGCAAGTTAGTATAGGTTGTTAATTTAGTTTTTTAGAAAGAAAGCTGGAGAGGGCTTCAACGCACGTCCACTCAGCACCGCTGACCAGATGGCACCGAAGACTGCAAAACCGACTTCTAAAAAGGCTTTGATAACGTCTATGTTGAGCCCAGTGCAACAGTCCGGGAGCAGCAGGCTAGCTAGCGTTAGCATGGCCTACAGCGGCGGTGCGGCTTCTCCTCCAGCTGGCGGAGGCGCTTCGGATAAATCTCCCGTTAACAACAAATCCACAGTCACAGATGATGATGGACTGGCGGCCATGGAAACAGGTACCACCGACCTCGTAGCAGCTATTAACTCGATGAAAGATGACTTTGTGAAGAGGTTTGATAGCTTGCTAACTGCTATCCAGGAGGTGCAATCGGATATAAAAGACTGTTGCTGCACGTGTTGCACAAGCTGAGGATAGAATTAGCACTAACGAGGATATTGTTGTTTCCCTGCAAGCCGACAACACTGCTATGAAAACTGCTATTGATGCTCTTCAACTAAAAATAGACGATTTGGAAAATCACAGTCGCCGCTCCAATCTGCGTCTTATTGGTCTCCCAGAAGGGGCTGAAGGCTCTGACATGTGTGCTTTTTTGGAGAAGTGGCTGCCTGAAAAGTTTGGTGCAGAAACATTTCCAGTCCCGCTGATCATAGAGAGGGCACACAGAATCGGGAGGGCTGACGCAGCGGGGTCACGGTCCAGAGCGGTGGTCATTAAGCTACTGAACTATGCTGACAAAGTCAGGATCATGAAGGCTGCCAGGGCGAGGGGAGAGATATACTTGGAGAATAAAAGAGTGATGTTCTTCCCAGACGTCTCTGCCGAGCTTATGAAAAAGCGCAAGTTATTCGACCAAGTAAAGAAGGATCTAGCTTCTATTTCCAAGGAGGTACCGGAGCTGCGCTACGGTGTTGTTCATCCGGCCATGCTTTTGGTGACCTACAAGAAGGAACGATACACTTTTGATAAAGCAGCAGAAGCTGAGTCCTTCGTTCAGCAGCTTAAGAAGGAGCGAGATTTGGTCACGGACTAGGTTGAGGTGCGAGAGACGAACTGACCTGTGGAGTATCTCTTTTGATTTTGTAGCTGCTTTGTTGTGGAGCAGCAAACAAAATATGTGATACTGACTAATTATTTCTCACAATGTATGCAAATAAGATCACATATTGCTAAGCGTATCGTTAAAACATATATTTTCAGTTCTTTGGCTTGATGGTTTATACTGTACAGGTTATTATTAAGGTGTCTCCAATCTGTGTGTACATGGGTACGTATACATGGTTAATATATACAACACGGTTGGAATAACCAAAGTTAATACTGCATATGCAAGTTTGAGTTTATTTTTACTATAGTTTACTGGTTGTTATTTTTATAACTGTTCCTCTGGGGGCTGCGGTTTGATGGGGGTGGTCTAGACGCTGGTCCTCGCCATCTTGAGTGCCGGGGTGGCCCAGCAGGGCTTCATGGCCGAGCTTTGGCGGCTCCTTGGGAAGTGTTTTCAGTGGGGTGGGTGGGCGTACTTCGTTTGGGGATTTACGCTTTATTGTTTAATTGTTGTTTGTTGTGTTTACTCTTTTTTGTTTTTATTTGTCACGTTATCCCTCTGCAGCTTACTCTTGAATGCACGTAACGTAACTGTAATCTTTTTGTTCATCATTTGATGGCCTCTGACCTTCAGTTTACCTCTTGGAATGTGAGAGGTCTGAATAAACTTGTTAAACTGAAACAGGTGATGAAAAGGATTCAAGAATTAAAGGCTAAGATAGTTTTCCTACAGGAGACTCATTTAACTCCTGATGATGTTATTAGAGTGAGGAGAAGATGGCACGGTAGGGTTTTTTCTACTTCCTTTAGCTCACATTCGAGAGCGTAATTACATTAGTCCACAGTTCTGTGCCATTCCAACTCATCAAAGTAAATGAGGATCGATTTGGCAGATATCTAGTCGTACAATGTGTGATTTTATCGGTGAAACTAAATTTGGTTAATGTTTACGGGACTAATGATGATAATCCTGCTTTCTTTAGACACCTGTTTCTATCCGTAGCATCGCTACCTGGAGGGTACATTATTGGAGGTGATTTCAACTGTACGCTCATACCAACGCTAGATAGATCTACAGGCAAAGACACCTCTCATGCTCAAACAAGGAAAGAATTACTTAATTATATGAAAGATCTCAATTTGGTTGATTTATGGAGAAATATGCATCCTAATCAGTCGTCTTTCTCATGTTATTCTAGTACTTGTCAAACATTTTCAAGAATCGATTACTTTCTAGTCTCAGCTGACTTGGTCTCACATATTACAACCAGTTGGTATGATAGTATAGTAATATCTGATCATGCTCCGATCTCATTCCACCTTAAGGTTCCTAATCTTTCCTTTTCACCAAAGTGGCGTCTACAATCAATTTGGCTTAGGGACCCAGATTTCATAAATTTTATTGGAACAAAAATAGATATGTATGTAGTGGGCATGACCATGCCCGTTCTGATACTTGAACTGTCCCAGTGACACCTTTTCACTGATACTCTCAGAAAAAGGACATTAACACTATTTTATTACATTATTTTGAATCAAAACACAATAAGTCATAAGAGACTCTCTTATTCCTCTTTTTGTGTTAATGAATAACCTTGTGTTACTTGTATAAGCATTATTGAATTCAATGTTTGTTAAGTCAAAGACTGTTTAATTCAAACTGTTTAATTCAAGTTGGAAATCCAATGTTATTTCAAAATAATGATCACTTCTTCATATGATGAATCAAACGGTGAAAGTGAATTAATATGTCAGACTGAACTCGATCAGTTTTGTTAGAAGTTAGAACACAGTTTTAATCAGTTGTTTTATGAAGCTGGCTCCAGTCTAATCTGTTTCTCTGTCTTCATTCTAAACAACTTCTTCTCTGTTCTAAAAACTGATCTTCTCCTATCCGAGTGACCTTCATCTACTGGTTTGTTTGGACCAATCAGAGAAGAAGAACAAGTCACTGATCACAGATCCTTCCTTAAAGTTCTAAGCTTTTGCTGGAACTGAGGAGTTTGCTGAGGACCTCGAGCTATGAGGTTCCCCAAAGAACTGATGATCGTCTGGTCAACACGCTAATGACCATGTCATTCAGTTAAAGACTTATAACATGCCAAGTTATAAGCCATCTTCAACAGCTGAAAAGCTCTCTTTTATTGACATTCCTTTAAGGAACGTCTTATCTTGAACAACAGCACCAGGAGCTGCCGTTACTTTCGGTTCGAGTCAAGGCGCACGTCTGGAGACGCTGAGAATGGTAAACGAACTGACCAAACTGGACCGAGGGAGACTGACCATCTTCACGAGGTAACAAGTCGTCAAATGCTTTGCCAAGGGTACCAACGTGTAGCCGAGTTCAGCCGGAGAGCTGCCATGCTTCTGGTTAAACACATCAAGATAACTCCCTGACTCTTAACTTCTTTTCCTCCATTTCCTTCCTCCTAAACCTTTATCTTCCTAAGCCAGAAACTAAGTTAATGTACCTACAGAAATGAGTAAAATATCATCCTTCACTGTTCTGTTGTTCCTATATTTCATCTGTGCTGAAGTTAATTATAGGAAAAATAATCAACCAATCATGTACAAATGTGTGATGTAATTTACAATTATGTTAAATAAATGGTCCAGTCCTGCTGTGCCAACATAAGTTTAACGTTTCCTGTGTTTAACCAGAAGCATGGCAGCTCTCCGGCTGAACTCGGCTACACGTTGGTACCCTTGGCAAAGCATTTGACGACTTTTACCTCGTGAAGATGGTCAGTCTCCCTCGGTCCAGTTTGGTCAGTTCGTTTACCATTCTCAGCGTCTCCAGACGTGCGCCTTGACTCGAACCGAAAGTAACGGCAGCTCCTGGTGTTGTTTTCAAGATAAGACGTTCCTTAAAGGAATGTCAATAAAAGAGAGCTTTTCAGCTGTTGAAGATGGCTTATAACTTGGCATGTTATAAGTCTTTAACTGAATGACATGGTCATTAGCGTGTTGACCAGACGATCATCAGTTCTTTGGGGAACCTCATAGCTCGAGGTCCTCAGCAAACTCGTCAGTTCCAGCAAAAGCTTAGAACTTTAAGGAAGGATCTGTGATCAGTGACTTGTTCTTCTTCTCTGATTGGTCCAAACAAACCAGTAGATGAAGGTCACTCGGATAGGAGAAGATCAGTTTTTAGAACAGAGAAGAAGTTGTTTAGAATGAAGACAGAGAAACAGATTAGACTGGAGCCAGCTTCATAAAACAACTGATTAAAACTGTGTTCTAACTTCTAACAAAACTGATCGAGTTCAGTCTGACATATTAATTCACTTTCACCGTTTGATTCATCATATGAAGAAGTGATCATTATTTTGAAATAACATTGGATTTCCAACTTGAATTAAACAGTTTGAATTAAACAGTCTTTGACTTAACAAACATTGAATTCAATAATGCTTATACAAGTAACACAAGGTTATTCATTAACACAAAAAGAGGAATAAGAGAGTCTCTTATGACTTATTGTGTTTTGATTCAAAATAATGTAATAAAATAGTGTTAATGTCCTTTTTCTGAGAGTATCAGTGAAAAGGTGTCACTGGGACAGTTCAAGTATCAGAACGGGCATGGTCATGCCCACTACATGTATTTTGAATTGAACACTCACCAAACCTCAGCAACTGTGAGATGGGAGGCCTTTAAGGCATATTTAAGAGGCCAAATGATTAGTTTTACCAGCTTTAAGCATAAAATCAATAAACAAGAATTGGAACAACTTGAAAAATCTATTAAAAGCATTGAAATACAACTATTTCATAATCCTTCAACCCAATTAAATACAGAACTTCTTAGGTTAAGAGCTAAATATAACATGCTATCTACAAATAAAGCAATTCAAAGTTTAATGAAATTGAAACAGTCGTATTTTGAACAAGGTGAAAAGGCCAGTAAATTGTTGGCTTGGCGTATTAAACAGGAACAATCAGATAAAGCAATAAACTCAATTCAAACAGTTGAGGGGGAGTTATCATCTGACCCAAAAAAAATAAACAACACATTTTCAAATTTTTACTACAAACTATATAGCTCAGACTACTCAGACCTAGCTCCCCAGGCACAAAATGCTTTCTTGGATTCATTAGAATTTACTCCCCTAGATAACGAATCCTTAAAATCACTTGATTTTGAGCTCGATACACAATTATTGTCTGAGGCTATAACAAGTATGAAAGGTGGGAAGAGCCCGGGGCCGGATGAAATTCCAATTGAAATATACAAAATTTTTCAATCTAAACTGATACCTCCCATGCTTGACATGTATAAAGAAGCCTTCGAGAAAGGGTCTCTACCTCCTTTACTTAATACAGCTATAATTTCCCTACTTTTGAAGCCAGGTAAACCTGCAACTCAATGTGGCTCATACAGGCCAATTTCTCTGATTAATAATGATGTTAAAATTTTATGTAAAGTCTTAGCCAAGAAGTTAGAGTCACTTCTACCCATGATGGTCCACCCTGATCAAAATGGTTTTGTGCAGGGAAGACAGGGGTTTCATAACATCAGAAGGGTGTTTAATGTAATTTTTGAGAAATATGAAGTCCCAGACAATGCTATCCTGTCACTGGACGCAGAGAAGGCCTTTGACAGGATAGAATGGCAATATATGTTTGCTGTTATGGAGCGGTTTGGTATAAAAGGGAAATTTCTTAGTTGGGTAAAATTAATATATTCGAACCCACAAGCGGAAATTTTGACCAATGGTCTGACTTCATCTTCCTTTAAATTGAAACGTGGGACAAGGCAAGGCTGCCCCCTTTCTCCTTTGTTGTTCACGCTGGCCATCGAGCCTTTAGCTATGGCAATTCGCAAACATGATAAAATAACTGGTATACGAATAGGGAACTTGGAACATCGTATAGCCCTGTATGCAGATGACATAATATTGTTTTGTTCTAAGTTGGGGAACACCATGCCCACAATAAATGAGTTAATTAAGTCCTTTGGGTTTTTTTCAGGTTATAAGATAAATAACACTAAATCTGAAATAATGTACTTATCAGAAAAAGAACGTCTCAATCCCCCAGTTTCTACTCCATATGAAGCGTCAAAACAAGGATTTACCTACTTAGGTGTTAAAGTTACTCCTACAATAAACGATATTATTCCAACTAATTATAACCCCCTTATAGAATCAGTTATGCATTCAATAGAAAGATGGTCCAAACTGCCCATTTCCTTAATTGGTCGTGTTAATATTATAAAAATGACAATATTGCCAAAATTTTTATATTTTTTCGAATCGATTCCACTCTCTCCACCTCCCTCCTTCTTTAAGGAGATAAATAAAACTTTCTCCAATTTCATTTGGAGTAGTAAGCGTCCGAGATTGAGATTGTCTCTATTATATTTGCCATATGACAGAGGAGGTTTGCAATTGCCAAACTTATTATGGTATTTCTGGGCAGCTCAGATTAGGGCAGCTATGTTTTACTTTATTACCAGCCATCCCCCAGCGTGGGTTGCAATTGAGTCACAGCTGATCTCTATCCCTATAAACTTATACTTGTATTCATCAGACAGGAAAAAGCTTATCAAACAAACAAAAAACCCTTTTCTGAAAAATACGATACTTATTTGGCAAAAAGTACTTGACCATTTGGGAGAAAGGCAATATCTATCCCAGTTCTCACCCATTTTTGGCAACAGGGATTTTGGTCCAGGTAGAGCAGATCTAGGATTCAAGCTCTGGTCTGTAAAGGGGGTAGCTAAGATTTCTGATCTTTTCTCGGGGAAGGTATTTATGTCATTCGAAGAACTTAAAAACAAATATGATATTCCTACAAAACATTTCTATAAATATCTTCAAATCCGGAGTTTTATTTTATCCAAGCAACAAAATAATCTTGATATACCCTCTTTGTCCTCATTAGAGGATATTATCATAAAGCATCTAGATGAAGGAGGGCAGGTGTCTCGTCTCTATTCCCTGTTTGCTGACAAATCTAAAGAATCTTCGGTCAACATTTTAAAGGCATGGGAAACAGATTTGGGTGATAGTGTGTCGAGTGAGGAGTGGTCTGAAGCCTGTACCTCGACTCATAAACAATCCGCCAACATAAACTCCAAATTACTACAATACAAATGGCTGTCTAGACAATACATCACTCCAGTTAAATTGCATCACTTTAACCCTAATATTCCTGACACTTGCATTAAATGTAGTTTGCAAAAAGGATCTTTATTTCATTGTATGTGGGCATGTCCTCAAGTGTTAGATTTTTGGAAGGAGGTATTGTTTGTGATTAGTCAGATGATTGGTAAAAAGGTTCCTGTAAATCCTAAAATGTGCATCTTGAATATTTATCCTGATGACTTTGTTATCTCAAACAACTTGAGATCCCTACTTAATGTCTCCTTTTTGGAAGCTAAACGCTGTATTGCGTCCTCATGGAAGAAAGACTCATTATGTGGAATCTCACAATGGACTACGCAAATGACTTTTTACTTTGCACTTGAGAAAATCAGCTATTTTAATAAGAACAAGCTTGATAAATTTTGGAATATCTGGACTGTTTTTTACAACTGGCTGGGTCAAAATGATATCCAACTCGATGGCTGGAAAAAGGTCTTGTTATAAGGTCATATGTTGAACTATTCTGATAAATATGCTGGTTGGTCTTTTGAGGGTCTGCTGCGGGATTTTATTTTATTTTTATTTTTTCTCCCCCTGTGTGTATGTTTTGTTGATTTTTGTCTTTTCTGGGTTTATATTTTAAGTATTGGTAATTGAATATTAGTATGATTCTGTTTCTCTTGTTAAAATCAATAAATATATGTTTAAAAAAAAAAAAGTAAAAAGAGCATTAAGCCTTCTGCCATGACCTTCCAGATCACCTGCTTTTGACAAGCTCATTTGTTGCTGTAGTAATCATATAACAAATAGCACACACTCAGGACATTGATCTTCATTTTATTTACTCATCACAACAGTAAATACCCGTCTGGAGTTAGTTAGGTAGAAATGGGGATCACTCCCACGCAGCCTGTATCAGCAAGCATTCATATGAAAATATTTTATGTAAAGCTGACATGATTCTCTGCTGAACTGAGCTCAGTTGTCATTTTAGTTTTTGTATTTACATTAATCTGAGGCATTACCAACCACGATGCTCACTAAAACCTGGAAAACATCCTGATAAAATGGCTCCTCCTCAGTGTTTGGCTAATATCTGAGAAAAGTGGCTCAGACGATGGTATTACCAACTGACATATGTAATATTGTATTTTTAATGTACAAAGGTGGTACAAAAATATAGTTTGGAAATGGAATATCCTTCTTCTGATTTTTAATGTACAAAGGTGGTACAAAAATATAGTTTGGAAATGGAATATCCTTCTTCTGATGTGAAAGTAGACCTAAACGATGCAAGCTCTGTGACAGGTTAAAAGCAGCTCTGTTGTAGCTCTGGTATCAGCGACATTTTGTGTAAACACTTGAATTTTCTTTCTCTCTCAGCATTTGGCTCAACAATATGCAAAAATGTTTCAAGAGGGTTTGACCTACTTTGCTTGCCAACGCAGCACGCAGTGCCATGTTGTATTTAAAAAGACAGAACATCAGATCAAACGAGGTCATAAATGGCAACGAGAGAAAGGATGAGGCATGGCACACCTACTGCACTGTAACCCCTAGAAAATAATGATTTCACATATCCCCACCTGTGTTTCATCCAGGTGCTTCTGCATCATCATTCAGTCCATGAGATCAGCTACATCGCCAAGGACACCAGGGACCATCGAGCCTTTGGCTACATCTGTGGGAAGGAGGGTCATCACAAGTTTGTGGCCATTAAAACGGCACAATCTGTAAGTATAATCTGGACGCCCTGCTGCTCAGTGAAACAAGCAAACTGAAAAAGTTGTTTATGTTTGTCTTATTGACAGTTAATTAGAGAAGCAAAAGAACAAGGTAGTAAAATGCCAAAACATTTTTTTTTACGTCTGAAGCTTCTTGTAATTAAGACCGTCTTCACACTGGATGACAATGTGGCTGGACTGTGGCAAATTTGAAAGCCTCAAGTCTGAAGACAACTCAGATTTATTTACTATTAATTTATTAACCTTTATTTAACAAGGCAATTCCCATTGAGATCACATATCTCTTTTTCAAGGGAGGCCTGGGCCTGAAGGCAGCCTACCATGCATGTTTTTGATCTGTGGGAGGAAACCAGAGAAAACCCACACAAACACAAGAAGAACATGCAAACTTCACACAGAAAGCCCTCAGGTCCAGTCGGGGATTGAACCCAGGACCTTCTTACTGTAGCCGTTTTCACATTGCACAGCCCTCCCTGGTCCAGCTCGTCCCGGGTTGCCCCTGAGCCCAGCCTGGCCCGCCCCCGCTCATTTCGCATTGTGCAGAGATTATTATTAGTCATGGGCATAGCCAGAATTTTATGAGGGGTGGTTTG
>JBBPBX010005815.1:0-52336 GCA_038048925.1 Garcialebias charrua | reverse complement strand
CAACAAGGGTGATTTAGCTCATTGAGACTGTCGGTGAGGATGGAGGGTGAGTGGGTGAAGTTTGGTTTTGTTGACAAGTAGAGCTGTGTGTCATCAGCATAACAGTGGAAATGGACACCGTATACATAGTTCCCATGTGACGTCACATAACGGGCATTTCCGGTTTGACCCTCATGCAGGAAGGCAGAGCAGCAGTTAGAGCGCAGTCTCTGGATGTCCATTTTTCACTTTTTTTTTTTGTGTGTTAATTTCTAATTAATTGCAATGGTTACTTCGTGTTGGGTCAGTGGGTGTTCCAGTCGGGTAGACGTTTGGGCAACGCGCAAGTTTCACTTAATCCAAAAAAAAGTAAACGTGAAGGATTTATCTCATCGGAGAAGCTCACAGCAGCTCCATCGCTCTCTGACTGCTCGGAAGGATCTGCTCTGGAAGACGTCGTCCTTTTGGCCGGTAAACAAAATATTCTACATAAATCATTTTGTGAAACTATGTCAGAACAATGTTAGAGTACAACTGTCTGTGTGTTAAGAGCTAGGTTTTATTTTTTTCATTATTTAGCAACACCGTCTTGATGTGGTTAGCTTAGCATCTCGCTAACGCAACAACGGCCTCCTCATGCCTGGACCACGGTCTCCCCGCCGGTCCCGAGACCGCCCCAGTGGGGGAAGGAGGACGGGAGCCAAGTCGTGCGGGCGATGCGCGGTCCCATGGGACGTGCCCCCGCGGCCGCGACGGATCCATGCCGTGCAACCTACCTGAGCTCGCCGCGAGCCTCCGTGCGACAGATGCTAACGCGACATGCTAACTTCCAACACGGTAACACTCAAAGTGCTAGTTCTGGTCCGTGTTCAGCTTGGACTGTTTGTGCTGGCTGTGTGTTATTTTAGTTAAACCTTTATTTAGCTGGTTAGATATAATTGGTGTAGTGGCAGGGCTTTCGACTTGGGACCCGAAGGACGCGGGTTCGTGTCCCGGCCACTACACACCTTGGGGTGTCTATGAGTGCACATCTAATTATCCAGCTCCCCGAGCGCTTTCTGGCTGCTCACTGCACCACCTGGTGGTGGTTGGGTTAAATGCAGAGACGAATTTCGTCTGTGTATGGGAAACATACACAGATGACAGACAAACACATTATTATTATTATTATTGAGACAGTTTACACATCTTTTTTGGATTTAAAGCTGTGAAGGTCTGCGCTGTGAAGCCGGTGTGCGCTCCTCGTAGTAATTAATTAATTAATTATAGAGTAACTACTTTGTGACTAGTTGTCCGATTCGTCTGCCATGATTTCTTTCTCAAACTCATTTAACTCCAACCACTGCCATTTTGCTCTTGTTCCGTGGTGAAGCTAGTAATGTATTTAGCTGTGTGTAGCTCGTGTTTTTGTCCGTATAATTTGCTCTGGTTGTTCGCGTCTGCTTGTTCGCCATCTTGCTCGCCTTTTCCGCCTTTAGATATGGTGCGGAAGCCGGTATTGCGCAATACTGGGGGCGTGTGTGGGAACTATGTACTGTATTTGCGGAAGATGTGACCTAGAGGAAGGAGGTAAATGATGAAGAGGGGTCCGAGGACAGAGCCTTGGGGGACACCCGTGGAGACAGGGGAAGACTGGGAACGGAAGGATTTAAGCTGAATGAATTGAGTGCGGTCAGAGAGATAGGAGTTGAACCAGTCTAACGGGGTACCTGAGATGCCAATGGAGGTTAGTCTGTTGAGGAGGATAGAATGACAGATGGTGTCGAAGGCAGAACTTAGATCAAGAAGAATGAGGATGGACAGAAGACCAGAGTCAGCAGCAAGAAGAAGGTCGTTAGTGATTTTTACTAGGGCTGTTTCGGTGCTATGGTGGGGGCGAAATCCAGATTGAAACTCTTCATAAATGTTGTTGTTGGACAGGTGAGAGTGAAGTTGACTAGCAACAGTTTTTTCAAGGATCTTGGAGATGAAGGGCAGATTGGAGATCGGACGAAGATTACTGAAGTTGGTGAAGTCAAGACCTGGTTTCTTGATGATGGGGGTGATGGCAGCAGATTTGAAGGCTGTGGGAACAATGCCAGAGGTTAGGGAGGAGTGGATGATATTAGTGATGATAGGGAGCAGAGACGGGAGACAGGATTTAACAAGAACTGTGGGAAATGGGTCAAGTTGACAGGATGAGGACTTGGACTTGCTGATAATGTCAGCAATGTCATCAGCAGAGGGGAGGGAGAAGACAGAGAAAGGGAGGGAGGGGGGAGTTCAACAAGGATGCTGGGGGCAGTATTTGGTCCAAGGTGTTTATGAATTGAAATAATCTTTTCGTTGAAATATGACATCAAGGAGTTGCAAAATTCTGTGGAAACCATGTGAGAGGGTAGAGAGTTAGGAGATGAGACAGAACGGTGAAGGAGAGAGAACAATGTCTTTGAATTGCCAACATTGGAACTGATGATGTCTGAGAAGTAGCTGGATTTGGCTTGAGAAATACTGTTCTTGTAATGGATGAGGTGGTTTGCATAAAGTTCCTTGTAAATTGTGAGAACGGATTTTTTATAAAGACGCTCTAGCCGCCGACCTTTGGTTTTCAGGGAGCGGAGTTCTGGAGTGAACAAGGGTGCAGAGTTGGAGAAGGAAACAGTCCGGGTTTTCAGGGGAGCAACAGAGTTAAGGATGTTGGTGAGGCTTGTGTTGTATAATGTGAGAAGATCATCTGGGTTGGAGGAGTTGAAAGTGGAGAGGGTATTATTAATATGAGATAAAAGAATGTCATGGTTGATATTCTTGATATTACAGAAGGAAAGAGTGCGCTGAGGTTTATCTGAGGAAAACACACATTCATACACCGGTAACGGCAGACTGCCATGCAAGGCGCTTTCCAGTCCTACCGGGAGCAACTCGGGGTTAAGTGTCTTGCCCAGGGACACACCGACACATGGTGTGGGGAACCAGGATTCGAACCTCCAACCTTCCGATCGGGAGACGACTACCTTTACCTCTACGCCACGGCCGCCCCTACTAGTGATATCGCTCGATCGGGTTCAAACTTGGCCAGTTTCTTCATAAGGCATGGGGGAACAAACGTTATCAAAACGGTTCGTTTTCATGCATGCTGAAGGGGCGGGGCCAGACATCAAATTTGGACATATCCCCATGAAAAACGAAACGCTTACAGCTCCTACACAAAAACTGTCTAAAGGGCGAGGCATAACTGTGCGTTTTGACAAGCGCCGAGCCACGCCGTGTGAACGTCGCGGCACAAGCCTTTGAACGCGGGCGTGAACGCGCCAAGCTCAAATTTTACGACCGCTCACGCGCGCGCGTTGTCTCACAATAAACTGCCCGGTGGCGGACTGTTTTGTATGAGACACAAATGTATTAAATATCCCTTCTTCATCGCTGAACTTGGCTTTTCTTTTGTTTTTTTGCCAAAAGTCAAGTGATCGCTTGAAGCGGTCACCATTCACTTCCTCCTCCGATGAGGAGGAATGAATGAACTTGTCACGAGTGAACTAAAGTCATGTCCAACATGAACGCGCAAGTTCTAAACATTTCCTGGTGTGCTGGTCTGCTATGTGGGCTGAAGGACCTGCGCTCCCTGTTTTAATTCTAATTTTTAGGACTTTTTATTAACATATAAACACAGAACAAAGCTGCGTAGCCCTCTGCCTTTCCCGACCTGTCAATCAAATCAGTAGGCGTGTCAGCAAATGACCAATCAGCGACCTCAATTTGTCCCGTAGCTAAACGCTCCGCCCTGCTTCTGCTCAAATGACATGAAGTATTTGGAGCGAAAACGTTGCTGCTTCACGCTGAGCTCTGCTGTGAATTGCACACGCGCGTGGCGCGGCGCTCGTACAAACGCACAGATCTGCAAGAGGCTTAATACATCAAACCTTCAGTGATTGACGCAGATCCGGTCCCTTGGAATTCTGAATGGTCAAATCATGACATCACTTAAGCCACGCCCCCTGACAGTAAGAAGTGTAAAGTTTTACGTTTAAAGGTCCATATCAGACCCCTGTTACCTAATCAGCCTGACAGTGTGTCCAGTGACCCAAAACATGTTGGTGTAAAAAGCTTTCCAACACTGATCGTTTTGGGTGGAGCATGTGGGCGTGGCGAAGTTAAACGTAACGGCGTCACCGTACGTTTGGTTCTAAAATCCACAGATTTGATCCGAGTACCAAAATCAGTATGATTGATCATTACCCACCCCTGTACGACCGGTGTCAGAGCTTTGTCCGCATTGTCGGCAGTAAGTCAGGCTCGTTCCCAGTGAGAGTTGGACTCCGCCAAGGTTGCCCTTTGTCACCGATTCTGTTCATAACTTTTATGGACAGAATTTCTAGGCGCAGCCAAGGTGTTGAGAGGATCCGTTTTGGTGGCCTTAGAATCACTTCTCTGTTTTTTGCAGATGATGTGGTCCTATTGGCTTCATCAGGTCGTGATCTACAGCTTTCGCTGGAGCGGTTTGCAGCCGAGTGTGATGCGGCCGGGATGAGGATCAGTTCCTCCAAATCCGAGGCCATGGTCTTGAGCCGGAAAAGGGTAGCATGCCCTCTCCGGGTCGGGGAGGAGGTCCTGCCCCAAGTGGAGGAGTTTAAGTATCTCGGGGTCTTGTTCACGAATGAGGGAAAACTGGAGCGTGAGATCGATAGGCGGATAGGTGCAGCATCCGCAGTGAAGCGGGCGCTGTACCGGTCTGTCGTGGTGAAGAGAGAGCTGAGTCAAAGGCAAAGCTCTCAATTTACCGATCGATCTATGTTCCCACCCTCATCTAGGGCTGTGCGATATGACGATATATATCGTGGGGACGATAGAAACGTGTCTATCGTGCTACTTTCCTTCTATCGTCTCTATCGTGATAAATAAGAATAAAAAAATAACTGTCGCAAAGAAGCTTCATATGGGGTTTTGCGAGATGACGGCGCTGCTTTATGTTTGACGCACGCGCGGGTTTGCGACACATGCTTTACGTTGTTAAACTCGAGAGCAACAGAGCCGCAGGCGCATGAAGCCGGTGTCTCAACAAGGAGAAAACAGCTGCACAGGCAGCCCAAGAAGAATAACTTTTACCAAAAAGAGGGGGAAGCTCACCTTGTTAGCTTCCATTATTTCGCTCCGCTGAAACTCGGAGACAAAATGGGTCCAGAGGACACGAACCCAGAGTCCAACCGAGTCCGAACTCGGGTCCAGTTAACCAATACAAAACAGACCAGAGACACAACAGAACCGCAATCAAACGCAACGTTTTCTCTTTTCTGTTTCTTGCTTTGTTTACTCAAACTTCAGAGCGGATTTCTTCTTCGTGAGTTTCATTAGCAGCTGTTGTTTTACCGCCACCTGCAGGAAAAATTTGGACCAAAGTAGAAAAGGAGTTGTTTGTTTGTTTAGTTTATTCATTTTATAATATGAAATACAACAATTAACGTATTCATAATAGAAAAAAAAATAAAAAATAAAATGAAAGGTAGCAGATGAAGAATAAATCTTATTAAATCTGCTCCTTATTCATCTAATAACAGTTCAAACAATATTTTCTATAATAACAAAATAAGTAAATAACTCAGTCAATTTTCAATTCACATATATCACACATTAAATTAGATTCATTTATTTTTTTTAGCAATTCATTTTTTACCAGTTTCTTAAATACAAGGAATGATTTGGCTTCCTTAACATTTGTCATTAAGTCATTCCATAATCGTACTCCTTGAATTAAGGTAGATCTTAGGTAGATCTAGTTTCTACTTTGGTCCAAATTTCCTTGTTCTTTTTGTTCACATTCTTATAATTGTAACTATCTGTAGTAAAATAATAAAATAAAAAAACTTTGGTCCAAATTTTTCCTGTACACACACACACATCGTGTTGTATATATCGTGATATATATCGTTATCGTGATATAAAAAAGTCCATATCGTGATATATGATTTTTTCCATATCGCCCAGCCCTACCCTCATCTATGGTCATGAGCTTTGGGTTGTGACGGAAAGAACGAGATCTCGGATACAAGCGGCTGAAATGAGTTTTCTCCGCACAGTGTCTGGACTCTCCTTTAGAGATAGGGCGAGAAGCTCAGTCATCCGGGAGGGACTCGGAGTAGAGCCACTGCTTCTCCACATCGAGAGGAGCCAGTTGAGGTGGCTCGGGCATCTGGTTAGGATGCCTCCTGGACGCCTCCCTGGTGAGGTGTTCCGGGCATGTCCCACCGGGAGGAGACCCAGAGGAAGACCCAGGACACGCTGGAGGGACTATAGCCCCCTTCATAAGACAGGTCGGTCCGGCTTTTATGCATGTTTAGTCCTCCAACGAGCATTCAGAAAACACGCAAACGCGGTTTGGCGGATTAAATTGACTCGCCTTTGATCCCCCCATGACCCGCCACGGTTCATAGTGTCAGCCCCGGATCTGAGCCGCGCAGAGCCACTTCTGAATGCAAGACGCGCGATCCGCGCTCAGAATACAGATGACATCAGTGTGCGACCGCAGTCAACAGGCAGATTTACATTAAAAATGACACGAAACCACTGTATAAACTAGTTTCACTTTTGTTTCCCCTCTCTCTCTGTAGCAACGGCGCTGAGTGTGTGTGCGTGTGAGTTTGAATAGGTTCTATTTGGGGTCTTGAACACGTTTGTGTGTGTGTGTATGTGTGTGCGCGCGCGCACAGCAGCCAGCTGTCCGTTTATTTATTACTGAGGAAATATTTAAAATAACACGACACGACTGTAAGCTAGTTTCGCTGTTTTTTCCCCTCTAGCAGCGGCGCTGAGTGTGTGTGCGTGTGAGTTTGATTCTATTTGGGGTCTTGAACACGTGTGTGTGTGTGTGTGTGTGTGTGTGCGTGCGCGCGCAGCAGCCAGCTGTCCATTTATTTATTACTGAGGAAATATTTAAAATAACACGACACGACAACTTGCACACGTCTGACTGTCCCACAATAAATATGTCGCAGTTCAGCTCTGCTCAGCTCCACGCCTCTTTTGGACCCGCGCGCAGCTTCTCATATGAACACGTTTCTTTGAGCGGGACATGCCCGCCTTCAACTGTGGTCTTATGAATGACCTGGAGAGGGTTGAAGCCGGACTGGTCTGTGCAGGAATAGCGCGGGTATGACTTATGAAAGGGGCTTATGTTTCTTGGCTGGCCTGGGAACGCCTTGGGATTCCCCCAGAGGAGCTGCTCCAAGTGGCTGGGGAGAGGGAAGTCTGGGCCTCCCTACTTAGGTTGCTACCCCCGCGACCCGACCCCGGATAAGCGGAAGAAAATGGATGGATGGATGACCCACCCCTTGAACAGGAGTCTATGATAATTAGCCAATAGCCTCCACAGCGCCCCCTAGAATATTTAAAAACATCAGCCCCAAGCCATTTTTGGACCGTTTATTCTGAAACTCTGTGAACATCTGTATCTTCTCAGGACTTACGAAAAAGACTCTTGGCGCACTGGTCAAAAAACAACAGGAAGTCTGCCATTTTGGGTCAAAGGGTCATTTTGGGCCATTTTTCACTTTTCATTGGTGGTGAATTTTAATGCACGCCTCCTATGGATTTTGAGCGACTGACTTCAACCTTGGTTAATATGCACTTAAGATGTGGGGGAGTAAAATGTATCAAAAACGTGCGTTTTCATATATGCCGAAGGGGCGTGGCCCTGCCTCAAAGTTTGGCTTCTCGCCATTAATTTCAAAACGCTATAACTTTCTCAATGAAAAACAGAATTGAACCAAACTTGGCATGAGTGATCCATGTCAGATGTCCACCAATCCTCTGTGGTCAAGTTGTGACGTCACCAGAGCCCCGCCCCCTCAGAACAGGAAGTCACTTTTTTTCTTGGAAGGCTCCTTTTCTGACAGCTTTGAACTAATCAGGATGATCCTGTGTTAGAAGACATGTAACAAGTTGGTCTGACTTGCTTTAAAGCACAAATAGTTTTTGCTGGAGGATGTGGGTGTGGCGACGTCAGACGCAACAACGTCACCATACGTTTGTTTGGCTTCTCGCCATTAATTTCAAAACGCTATAACTTTCTCAATGAAAAACAGAATTGAACCAAACTTGGCATGAGTGATCCATGTCAGATGTCTAACAATCCTCTGTGGTCAAGTTGTGACGTCACCAAAGCCCCGCCCCCTCAGAACAGGAAGTCACTTTTTTTCTTGGAAGGCTCCTTTTCTGACAGCTTTGAACTAATCAGGATGATCCTATGTTAGAAGACATGTAACAAGTTGGTCTGACTTGCTTTAAAGCACAAATAGTTTTTGATGGAGGATATGGGCGTGGCGACGTAAAAAAAAATCAACAAATTTGATCTGAGGAGTACCAAAATCAGTATGATTGATCATTGCCCACCCCTTGAACAGTAATCCATGATAACTGTCCAATAGCCTCCACAGCGCCACCTAGAATGTTAAAAAACATCAGCCCCAAGCCATTTTTGGACTGATTATTCTGAAACTCGGTGAACATCTGTATCTTCTCAGAACCTACGAAAAAGTCTCTTGGCGCACTGGTCCAAAACCAACAGGAAGTCGGCCATTTTGGGTCAAAGGATCATTTTTGGCCGTTTTTCACTTTTCATTTGTGGTGAATTTTAATGCACTCCTCCTAGGGATTTTAAGCAACTGACTTCTACCTTGGTTAATATACACTTAAGATGTGGGGGAGTGAAAATTTATCAAAAACTTGCGTTTTCATATATGCTGAAGGGGCGTGGCCATGCCTCAAAGTTTGGCTTCTCGCCATAAATTTCAAAACGCTATAACTTTCACTATGAAAAATAGAATTGAACCAAACTTGGCATGAGTCATGTTGTGATGTCACCGAAGCCCCGCCCCCTCAGAACAGGAAGTCACTTTTTTTCTTGGAAGGCTCCCTTTCTGACAGCCTTGAACTACTCAGGATGATCCTGTGTTAGAAGACATGTAACAAGTTGGTCTGACTTGCTTTAAAGCACAAACAGTTTTTGCTGGAGGATGTGGGCGTGACGATCTCAAAAGTGACGCCGTCGCCATACGTTTGGCTCTAAATTCCACAGATTTGCACTGAAGTGCACCAAAATAACTACGATCGATCATTATCCACCACTTCAACAGGCTTACATGATAGGTGGCCAATACCCTCCACCGCACCACCTATATTATTACTACAGCTATATCTCAGCGATACATCATCCGATCTGCACAAGATTTATTGTGCTTCATCAGTGAGCACTTCTACAAACATTGATATTGTGGTTTAACAGATGACTCCAGTGCACCCCCTACATTATTTTTCAAACTGTTACATCTCATTGCTAGATCATCTGATCTGTTCCACGTTTACTGTGTGTCATCTGTCAGCACTTCTAAACACATATATATTGTTGTTATTTGTTAACTGTTCTTGGCAAATGGGTGCAGGATGGGCTCCATAAGGCCGGAGCCGCGCTAAGCTGCGAGGGTCTCAACGCCGCTTGCGGCTTTGTTTTTTGTATTTGCAGCATTTTTACTTTGCATTTGTTTTTCTGATTGTGTGTTTCTTCATCTATTTTATGTGATTGCAGATTTCTGTTGCATTTCTTTTTTGTTTTGGAGTTTGCATCATTCCTGTGTTTGCAGCACATTTTAACTGTTTACTGAGCGTTTAGCTGTACCTGTCATCAACCATGGAGGCAGGACTCCTCAGCGACTCTAGCCGTACCTCTTCTGGGGTAAGTTCAACTAGACTTTTACAGAAGGTCTCTTAGTGAATTGAGACTGAAGCACCATCTACTGGACAAATATAACAATCTGAATTTTATGATATACAGTATGTGATTAAAAAGAAAAGAAAAAAAAGGTTATTATTCACAGCTAAACTGCTTTCCTCTGGTGTGGATTCCCATATGTGTGTTTAAAGATGACTTATGTCCAAACATTTGTCCACAAAGATCACAAGCAAATGATTTCTGTCCTGTGTGGACTATCATGTGTCTGTTTAAATTCGACTTCCATCCAAACCTTTGTCCACAAAGATCACAAGCAAATGCTTTCTGTCCTGTGTGAACTATCATGTGTTTGTTTAAAGTTGACTTGCGTCCAAACCTTTGTCCACAAAGATCACAAGCAAATGATTTCTGTCCTGTGTGAACTATCATGTGTTTGTTTAAAGTGACTTCTGTCCAAACCTTTGTCCACAAAGATCACAAGCAAATGCTTTCTGTCCTGTGTGGACTATCATGTGTGTGTTTAAATATGACTTCCGTCCAAACCTTTGTCCACAAAGATCACAAGCAAATGCTTTCTGTCCTGTGTGAACTATCATGTGTGTGTTTAAAGTTGACTTACGTCCAAACCTTTGTCCACAAAGATCACATGCAAATGATTTCTGTCCTGTGTGGACTATCTTGTGTTTGTTTAAAGTTGACTTCTGTCCAAACCTTTGTCCACAAAGATCACAAGCAAATGATTTATGTCCTGTGTGAACTATCATGTGTGTGTTTAAATATGACTTCCGCCCAAACCTTTGTCCACAAAGATCACAAGCAAATGCTTTCTGTCCTGTGTGGACAATCATGTGTGTGTTTAAAGTTGACTTATGTCCAAACCTTTGTCCACAAAGATCACAAGCAAATGCTTTCTGTCCTGTGTGGACTATCCTGTGTCTGTTTAAACTTGACTTCAGTCCAAACCTTTGTCCACAAAGATCACATGTAAATGCTTTCTGTTCTTTGTGAACTATCATATGTTTGTTTAAAGTTGACTTGTGTCCAAACCTTTGTCCACAAAGATCACAAGCAAATGCTTTCTGTCCTGTGTGGACTATCATGTGTGTGTTTAAATGTGACTTCAGTCCAAACCTTTGTCCACAAAGATCACAAGCAAATGCTTTCTGTCCTGTGTGAACTATCATGTGTGTGTTTAAATGTGACTTCTGTCCAAACCTTTGTCCACAAAGATCACAAGCAAATGCTTTCTGTCCTGTGTGAACTATCATGTGTTGTTTAAAGTTGACTTCTGTCCAAACCTTTGTCCACAAAGATCACAAGCAAATGCTTTCTGTCCTGTGTGGACTATCATGTGTGTGTTTAAATTTGACTTCTGTCCAAACCTTTGTCCACAAAGATCACAAGCAAATGCTTTCTGTCCTGTGTGGACTATCATGTGTGTGTTTAAAGTTGACTTCTGTCCAAACCTTTGTCCACAAAGATCACAAGCAAATGCTTTCTGTCCTGTGTGAACTATCATGTGTGTGTTTAAAGTTGACTTCTGTCCAAACCTTTGTCCACAAAGATCACAAGCAAATGCTTTCTGTCCTGTGTGAACTATCATGTGTGTGTTTAAATGTGACTTCTGTCCAAACCTTTGTCCACAAAGATCACAAGCAAATGCTTTCTGTCCTGTGTGGACTTTCATGTGTGTTTTTAGATTACCCTTGCTGTTGAAAATTTTTCCACAGTCTTCACAACTAAATGAGTTCTGTTTTGACTGTTTTTTCTTGACTGAGCCTCCAGTTTTCTTCACTTCAAAACATTCCTTGACAACCAAACAACTTGAAGACATCACTGACTGACTTGTCTTGTGAAATTGTTTCCCATGCTCACTGAAGCTGCAAGACTTCTTGACAGTGTGTACGTCTGACTCAGGAGCTCTGCTCTCCTTCCAGTCTTTGTCACTGTCTTCAGGTTCTGATCCATAGTCTGATAAGTCTTTTAGCTGAGAGTCAGAGTCATGTACATCATCGTCATCATCATCCTCAGATTCCTCACTGACTTCAGTCTCTGAAGAGCTGCAATCATCTCCATAAGTATCTAGATCTGGGTTCCTGGTAGTCTCTGCTCTTCCACAGTCCTCTCCACCAGTTGCTGTTTTCATCTGGTCAACTGAGCTGCTGGTTGGAAGATCTTCCTCTTTTACTTGGTGCTGATAAAGCTGTAAAAACAGAGGTTTCTTTTCATCTTCCTCACTCTTCAAAGGAACAGCAGTGAATGCAAACCCAGTGTCATCAGTCTCCTTTTTCACACAAAACTGCTCTACCTCTTGACTGGTCCACAGTTGCTCCTCTTCCTCCTTTATGTTGAGGATATCTGGATCCTGTTGGTCCACACCAAGCATCCGTACTTCAAGAGCTGCTTCTTTAACCAGCACCATCTGCTGAACATCTGCAGGGAACACTGGAAACATGAACATCAGGCACAATTATAACTTTATATTCACAAATACAGTGTTGTTTGAAAGTTTATAAAGCATTTAAAACTTTTTAAATTTTTGCATAAAAATGACCTAAAACATCATCAGATTTTTAACACAAGTCGTAAAAGTACAATACCATACCAATTTCATACCTGCAAACTCAGAAGGGATGAAAAGGGTTACAAACGTTGCGCCAATAACCCCCCCCCCCGGAAAGATTTTGTAATTTTTTAACATGCTTCAGGTAAAAGTCATTTACTAACCTGATTTAATGAGAACATAAATAGGAAAGATTGTGTTAACCAAAAAAATTAACAACCAACAACAGCAGCAAGTCAAATACAGCAGAACATTTTGCTAACAATGCGCTGCTCCGAGTCAACTGATGCATTTAAAAACTTAAGACTTATCTCTTCAGACAGGCTTTTGGTTAATTTTGTACATTGATTTTAGAGTTTATGTTTTACCTTTTTGTATAGTACTTCTGTGATTTTATTTTTCCTTTTGTAAAGCACTTTGTGACTCTCATGTCTGTGAAATGTGCTATATAAATAAAACTTACTAACAGTAAAAACTCATTTCTTAAATATGCTGGTGAAGATGTTTTGCCAGAAATTTGAATAAAGTAGATGCCATTTCCTGCATTCTGGTGTATTTTAACAAGTTGTCAAATATCTATGTTCACCTACATGTAAACACTTAATTCAATAACTATTTTAGAGACATCTAACAAAACAAAGTCAGGTCCTGTGGACAGATAAAAAAAAATTGAAATTATTATTGATCATGCATCAGGATATTTTAGAGACACCTCAACATATCACATCAACAGTGAATTTAGGAGGGGCTTTTTACAGTTTTCTGATTTAGTGATAGACTCATATCAGCATCACTGATTTTAACTATTTTACTTTCCAGACAATAGCCGTGTTTCCATCAAGGTTTCTAGATGCGCATTTTGAAGTATCGCAGCAGAAAAGCTTAATGGAAACGGCAAAATCCGAATTTACTTCCTCAAATTCGCCAAAAAGTTTATACGCTCGCTTGAGGTGGTTTTTGGGATCTTCGAAAATGAGCAGATGCGCAAAACGACAGATGGAAACAGATTTGCCGACTCAGTTCTGCCGTAGCGAACATTCACGTCACGTGACGTTCAGCTGTTTCCGCTCCGGACAACATGTAACATCGCTAAAACTAGTTGGCATGACAGAATAAATACAACTTGCCCGATAGCAACACGTACCTGAAATATTCTCTCCATTTTGACGAGATGTGTGGCCGGGTTCTGTTTTCAACCGCTACTTCCTGTTTACTGTAGACATGCGTAACGCTGACGTCTGACGTAATGACGCTGACGTAATGACGCTGTGCGTGGCCCGGTAGATGCGATTCAAGCCAGTTGACACTTCTGCTTCGCATTAATTTGTATTTACATATTTGAGAGATTTCAAAAATTAGCTCAAAATTTGAAATGAAAATGGATGGAAACATGGTTAATGTGTGTTACCTGGGCTCTTTCTCATCTACAAAACAAGGAAAATTTTGCTCTTTACGACTTTTGACTTTAGGAAAAAGTACATTTATTAACATATCCTAATATAATTAGGACATACACAAAAAAGATGGCAAGTCAAAAAATAAAAAGAGGCGTTCAACACAGAGCAGAGACGATGACATTATGTTTTCTCACTTTGAAACAGAACAAAGTATAGTTCTTTAACAAACTTTTTTACTGATGCCGTTTTTTTTTACGACTACGAATTTTACGACTCGGTCATGTTTACGTTACTCTGTGGTTCTCCCGTGTCGTGTTGTCACTTTTAAAAGCTGCATGTCGTACAGTTTTTATTTTATTTTTATGAAGCGTGGAGCTCCCACACTTTAGAAGGCTTGGTTGAACAATTTTCTCTGCATCGGTCATTTGTAAAATTGTCTTAAAATTCCTTTAAAAATATCGCCTCTAATCTGTTTCCGCCTTCTCACTCACCCTTTTCGACTCGCGCTGCGGCAGTTTTTTTTTTAACTTTACAGTTCAAAGATTTCGCTGTCGTCCCCGCCCACCATCGTCTGTCTTTAGACTGTGATTGGCTAAATCTCGCGCTCCAAAAAAGATGTTTTATTGTCGAGAAGATGTCTTGCTGTGTCTTGAAATCCAGTCAGTGGGAAATGATGCCTTCTAACTGCTACGGGTCTGACCCCTTGCCAAAATCTAAGGCTAAAATTTACTATATTGTATTTAGTATTAAACTATTACAGCTAAGTATATCAGTAGACATACTTAGCTGTAAAGTTTTATTTAAAATAAAATTTGTTTGAACCATGTCTTTAAACAAATAGGTAAATGTTGCCAAAATGTAAGGCTAAAATTTACTATATTGTATTTAGTATTAAACCATTACAGCTAAGTAATCAGCAGACATACTTAGCTGTAAAGTTTTTCTTTTAATAAAATTTGTTTGAACCATATCTTTAAACAAATAAAAAGTTGAACACTAAATATTGGCATGTCCTTTTTTTGCAGTCTGTGAGGAACATTGAAGGACGACAGTCTCTTCAGGTGATCCTGTGAGCATGTTGGACTGGCTCGTCAAAGGATACACAAACTGTCCTCGTCTGACTCCTCAACAAGTCATTTAATGTTTACCTTTGCTCAGTCAGGTGGCGGTAGAGATGACCTTCAGGTTGCTGAAGTCACAGTAGAGTTCTTCTAAAAAGATACTTGTGATGTATTTGTGTTCACATGCAGTTAGTTAACATTTGTATAAAATTATTATCACAATAAAAAACTGCAAATACTAGTGAACATCTGAGCTCTTTAATGGACCAAACATTTTAACAAATTCTTGTAAACAATTGATATTGCTTGTTTGAAACAAGTTTCATTCTTAGTGCAATTTGAGGTATATCAGAAAAACATAAAAATTAAACATTCAAAACGTGTGTGCAAAACAGACGATGTGCACAGATCAAATCTTGTAATGATGACAACAACAAAAAAACATTCTTTGGTCATTTAAAAACTACAGTAACCTGTAATTCAGTAACTTCTTTATCAACTCATCACATACTTTCACAATTTCAATGTATGCATGTGATTTCGGACAACAAAATTGGTGACAAAATAATCGATTTTACTTCCAAAATGTATGTTTCTGTATCCTGATAGAACAGCAAATGTGTTTTTATCCTGTGAGTCATGCAGAAACTCAGAGTCCTTATTAAACCATCTGACTGTATTAAGTTAGGACATGTACCTTAATTGTACCATAAACTATCAATCCTAATGTCTGTGTAAAAAATACATTTACAGATCTGTCAGGGGACAAAGAAACATGGTTGTGGAGAATTGAAACATTTTCAAATCAGTTTTGAGTTGTTCTAAAGCTCATGTGTGAACTTCTTGGGATTCCTAAGACGTGGGACTCTTGCATCTTCTGCCACCATCACCTGCCACTGTCTGTTGTGTGCTGCTGCCAGTTGCCTCTTCAAAGCCGGACTCATCATCTGAAAAACAAACAAAATGAAGTTTAACTGGACCCCTGATATGTTGAAATTTGTTAGGTTAATTATCTGGTTAGTTGGAGGAGTTTTAATGTACAATACAGTATACTGTAGTTCTATGCTAGCCCTACAGCTTAGGGCTGGGCCATATCATATCGTTACCGGTAATACCGGTATAAAAAGCTTGCCCGGGCAAAAAACTTATATCATGATATGCTAATTTCATGACGTAATACGTCAGGGCGCCCCGCCCCTTAACACCCGAGCGCTTTTAACAACTGCGCACCTCCCCTCCAACAGTCTGTAGTGGTGTAAAACGCTAATTAGTTACTGCTAAAATGTTAAAAACAACGCGCGCGTCTCTTCTCTCCCCCTGCTCTGCTGGCACAGACAGCTGTCCCCCCCTCCCCCGCCCCGCTCGCTCCGCTCTGCTCCGAGCAGCCGCGGTGCAGCGTGTCCACCTCTGTAAACTGTTAAACACGCGCGGCTCCACTCACTCCATCAGACACAGTTCAGTTTAAAAAATGAATCAGAGGAATCACACATTCTTGCATGAACAGATGAAGCTGAAACATGAACAAGTTTCACGTCAGCTGATCAACTTGTAGAAGTTACAGCTCATTTAAAGTGGAACTAAACCCAAAATTAACTTTTTTAGCTGATAAACTCCCTAGAATGTGTTTAAAATGTTATCTAGCACTATGGCTGTGTTTATTCTCACATAATTGTGTGTAAATCGGCAATATTTGGTCTAAAAACGTGTTTACGGTAGTTCTATGGGTTGAACTGGTGACTTACACCTTAATTTTCTTATTTGTCCAAACGCTCATGTGTGACATGTCTGCTCATGTGTGACGTCACACAGGTGGTTCAAGCAGAGCCAATCCCCTGCAGAGATGAGAAGTGCATACCTTATACAGTATGGAAGTGCTGCATTTCACTCCTGAAAAGCTTTTTCTTTTCTTTTTTTTTTCTTCTTTTTTTAAAGCCTTTGGTTTTGGATGGAATGGGTGGAATAGATAAATTCATCTACATGTTTATTCTTTGTTGTTGCTTGGTGTATGTTGTTGGCTAGAGGTTTAATTTGTTTTAGGTTGTTGCTGGTGGAGGCGTGAACAAAAGCACATATAATTTGTTGTATGTTTCATTTATGCTCAAAAAATCTTAAGCTTAATTGTATTTAGGCTAGTTGTTTTAGGAAACTACACCTGCACTTTAAAAATGATCTGTTATTTAGATTGAAAAGTCTGCACAAAATATAGATAAAAAAAACACCACAAAAACTAAAGTGCAGGTGTAGTTTTACTTGGAGACTAAATACTTAACTAAATAAAGTAATTTCAGTCAAATTAGCCCTTGTTGTTTTTTAAAATTTTATATAATACTGCAAAGCAACATGTTAAGTTAATTTTGTCAAATAAATACTTTTTTTTTTGGGGGGGTTATATCACGAAATTTATCGTTATCGTGATATACTCTGAAATATCACGATATAATTTTTGAGCCATATCGCCCACCCCTACTACAGCTACTCTTATTTCTTATTATAATTACATTTTTAACATGTTTGTTGTATTCTAATTACTCAAGTAATACAGTACAGAGGGTTAATGTGTTTTGAAGAGTCTAACTTACCACAAAGGATGCTTTGCTCCTGGTTAGCTTCCTCTCCTCAGATTCCTCTCCTCCTCATCACCTAGATCCACACCGCTGCCTGCTTTGATGGAAGTGGGAGATCTCTCATCAGTTCATCCATCAACACGTACAATGAAAAAGTGGTGGGGTCGTAGACACTTGTCCCGTTTTTGTTTTTAGCTTTGTAGCACTTAGCTTTCAAGTTCTTCCAGCGATCTCCGGCTTCTTCCAGCTTTTCATGTACTTGTTTATATAACTCCGTGTTCCTACACGTTCGGTCAAGGCGTTCGATAGTTTTGAGCTATTTTAACGTTTCCATTACAAATGTTGCATCGCTCACCGACCAGTTTTGCTTCCCCACCATGCGTTAGCATCTACCCACTAGCCAGCCCAGGCGGAGAAGGAAACACCGGGGGGGGTGCGCAGCGCACATGCGCAGTCAGGACAGTTTTCCGCAGCCCGTTAAAAGGAACAGAAAAAGTGTTTACACCCAAGGACACTTAACAACCCAACACAGTGTAATACAGAGCAAACATTATCAGCGACAAATTGAAATATAAAATACATAAAGGATATACAGGGTATATGCAGAAATTCTAGAGTTGAATTTAATACCTTTTAATACCTTTTTAATACCATCAAAATATTTTTTAATACCATCACGGCACTGAGCTGTAACCGTAGTGGCAACCTGTTGTACTTCAGTTTAGAGCAACTAATTGTAAAGTGATAGATTACTGTCATTTTCTTCCTAAACTTTGGTAGTAAATGTAGTTTTATAACAATTACTGGATACAGTACATCAATTTGCTTCTTGCCTCAATAAAAGCACTGACCTATTTGTTATTTAAATCTAACCCAAGAGAAAAAGTTTAATTGTTCCCACACACAGCATATCTCTAATGGTAAACAAAAATGAAAACAGAACAGTTTAGTTAAAGTAATTCAACACTGAACACATGCATAATTCAAAAAGAGAGGGAGAAAAATAATAACTACTGTATTTTTCATCCTGTAAGTTGCAGTTTTTTGCATAATTTACATGCCTTGCAACTTATAGGACGAAGTGACATATTTATAGATTTTTCCCCCCATATTTATAAACCATTTGACTGAAATATGGCCGTTTCCATTCATTCTGACTGAAAAAAAAAAACTGCAGTTCCTGATGGCCCCATAGGGTATGGCATGCTGTTGGCTGTTGTATCATGTAATAGGAAAACGTGCCTTTAATGACAAATTAAAAAAAGTTCAAGACAAAAACAACTGGTCTTTATTTATTATACTATTTATTATACTATTATACTATACTTTGTTTTTTTTATTGCACTTTTTAGAATTCACCATGTCCTGGATGACTGAGAATCTTCACTAGCTATTAATGACCCAATCGGCCTGCCATACTCTCCCCACCTCTCTGCTCACTGCTTCAATCCAGCAGCAAGCTGCACCACGGTGGCGAAATGCAGCTAATTTGACCATTAAAGTGCATTTATTAAGAAAATGATAGACAGAAACACATCTCTGCTATAATTTCGAGCTAACAAATAATTGTTTAGGTATTTTTCTTGTTAAATGACGGCGAAACGAGCCGCGCTCCTTTTTCCTGTTTTCACCGCTGAGCGATCACGGTGCACACAGGCAGCGACACTTTAAAAAAATAAATAAAGCCGAATTAACCATTAAAGTACATTTATTAAGAAAACGTTAGACTGACACACACCTTTTGCTATAATTTCGAGCTAACAAACAATTGTTTAGGTAAATTTCTTGTTAAATGTCGGAGGATAAAGTCGCGCTCCTCTTTCCTGTTTCTTTTTACAGACATGATCAGCCTCGGCCAGCTGTAAGTGCGCGCGCACACTGACTGACGATATGACGTCTTTGTTTTAGCTAAGGTCCTACTTGGAACATAAAATTAAAAAAGATAAATAAATTCACAGACCTTTTTTAAGACGCCAGAAAGGGAAAAATATAGTTGTGTAGGTTTTAAAAAATTTAATACCTCGTCAGATGACGTTTATTACTTTTTAATACTTTTTAATGGCCTTAATTTGTGTTAATTTCATTTACTACCTTTTACTACCTTTTACAACCCCGCGGATACCCTGATATAAAATGGAAGATAAAAATACATTTAGTAAAGTTAGTGATAAGCTAGTCTAAAGAGATGGGTTTTCAGGGCAGTCTTGAACAGAGAAAGGGTGGTGGTATTTCGAAGGTCTGGCGGTAGGGCGTTCCAGAGGTGAGGGGCAGAGCAGGTGAAGGCCCTGCTCCCCATGGTGGAGAGGCGGGCAGAGGGTACATGGAGATGTAGCGAAGAGGAGGATCTGAGAGAGCGTGATGGGATGGAGATTTGTAGGAGGTCAGATAGATAAGGAGGGGCAAGGTTGTGGATAGCTTTGAACGTGAGGAGTAGAATTTTGAAGATGATGCGTGATTTAACCGGGAGCCAGTGGAGCTGCTGCAGGACAGGAGTGATGTGGTTATAGTAGGAGGTTTGAGTGATGACACGGGCAGCTGAGTTCTGGACCATCTGTAACTTGTGGAGAGATTTGTTGGGGAGGCCGTAGAGAAGGGAGTTGCAGTAGTCAATACGGGAAGTCACAAGACTGTGCACCAGGATGGCTGTGGAGCGGGGTGTGAGAGAAGGACGGAGACGGTTAATATTACGGAGGTGGAAATAGGCAGACCGAGTAATATTGTTGATGTGTGAAGTGAAGGAAAGAGTGGTGTCGAGGATGACACCGAGGCTCTTGACCTGAGGGGAGGGGGATAGCAGAGAGTTGTTAAGGGGGACGAGAAGATGTTCTGATTTTGAAATAGAGTTTTTGGTACCGACGAGAATGACTTCTGTTTTGTTGCTGTTTAGTTGAAGGAAATTGTTAGAAAACCAGTGATTTAGCTCGTTGAGACAGTCGGTGAGGATGGAGGGTGGGTGGGTGGAGTTAGGTTTTGATGACAAGTAGAGCTGCGTGTCATCAGCATAGCAGTGGAAATGGACGCCGTGTTTGCGGAAGATGTGGCCTAGAGGAAGGAGGTAAATGATGAAGAGGAGGGGTCCGAGGACAGAGCCTTGGGGGACACCCGTGGAGACAGGGGAAGACTGGGAACGGAAGGATTTAAGCTGAATGAATTGAGTGCGGTCAGAGAGATAGGAGGTGAACCAGTCTAACGGGGTACCTGAGATGCCAATGGAGGTTAGTCTGTTGAGGAGGATAGAATGACAGATGGTGTCGAAGGCAGAGCTTAGATCCAGAAGAATGAGGATGGACAGAAGACCAGAGTCAGCAGCAAGAAGGAGGTCGTTAGTAATTTTTACTAGGGCTGTTTCGGTGCTATGGTGGGGGCGAAATCCAGATTGAAACTCTTCATAAATGTTGTTGTTGGACAGGTGAGAGTGAAGTTGACTAGCAACAGTTTTTTCAAGGATCTTGGAGATGAAGGGCAGATTGGAGATCGGACGAAGATTACTGAAGTTGGTGAAGTCAAGACCTGGTTTCTTGATGATGGGGGTGATGGCAGCAGATTTGAAGGCTGTGGGAACAATGCCAGAGGTTAGGGAGGAGTGGATGATATTAGTGATGATAGGGAGCAGAGACGGGAGACAGGATTTAACAAGAACTGTGGGGAATGGGTCAAGTTGACAGGATGAGGACTTGGACTTGCTGATAATGTCAGCAATGTCATCAGCAGAGGGGAGGGAGAAGACAGAGAAAGGGAGGGAGGGGGGAGTTCAACATGGATGTTGGGGGCAGTATTTGGACCAAGGTGTTTATGAATTGAAATAATCTTTTCATTGAAATATGACATCAGGGAGTTGCAAAATTCTGTGGAAACCATGTGAGAGGGTAGAGAGTTAGGAGATGAGACAGAACGGTGGAGGAGAGAGAACAATGTTTTTGAATTACCAACATTAGAACTGATGATGTCAGAGAAGTAGCTGGATTTGGCTTGAGAAATACTGTTCTTGTAATGGACGAGGTGGTTTGCATAAAGTTCCTTGTGAATTGTGAGACCGGATTTTTTATAAAGACGCTCTAGCCGCCGACCTTTGGTTTTCAGGGAGCGGAGTGCTGGAGTGAACCAGGGTGCAGAGTTGGCGAAGGAAACAGTCCGGGTTTTCAGGGGAGCAACAGAGTTAAGGATGTTGGTTAGGCTGGTGTTATATAATGTGACGAGATCATCTGGGTTCGAGGAGTTGAAAGTGGAGAGGGTATCATTAATATGAGATAAAAGAGTGTCATTGCCATGGTTGATATTCTTGATATTACGGAAGGAAAGAGTGCGTTGAAGTTTATCTGAGGAAAATTTAAGATTAACATTGAATGAAATCATCAGGTGATCAGTAAATGGAAGTTCATCAGAAGAACAGCTAAAAGGAGAAAGTCCAGAGCAGCAGAATAAATCCAAAATGTGGCCCATCTTGTGCGTTGGAAAGTTGATGAATTGTTGATAGCCACAGCTGTCCAGGCAAGATGTGAAGTCTCTGGTGAGGGGGTTGTTTTCATCATTAAAATGAACGTTGAAATCACCCAGCAGGATAACATTGGGTGAAAGAGCTGTTAAATGGGCCATTAGTCCAGCAAAGTCATTCATGAATGAGCTATTCAGTTTTGGAGGGCGGTAGAGAGTGGCGACAACGGTTGGAGTGGGTCCAGCCAGCAGGCAAACAGTGCACTCAAAGGAGGAGGAGGGAGGTGTGTGAACCGGAGTGACCTTCCAGTTCTTGCGGTGAATTATCGCGAGACCTCCGCCTTTCCCTGAGGCTCGGGCCTTCGCGGTGCAAACAAAGCCCGGTGGAGTGGACTCGTTCAGATGGAAAAAGTCATTTTGTTGTTGCCACGTTTCTGTTAAACAGAAGAAATCCAGTTTTCGGTCGGATATTTAATCATGAACAAGCTGACCTTTGCCCGTGAGGGGGCGAACATTCAGAAATCCAAACTTTACGGAGGAGGCGGAAGTAGTGACCAGAGCATTAGCCGACCGAGCTAGGTTGGCTAACGTGCTGCTGCTGTTAGCGGTCCAGGCGTAGCGGCGTGAAGAGTGGCGAGAGACAGACCAGATGGAGGTTATGAGATGAGCCTTGTCAGCGTTCAGTCGACGGCGCGAGCCCCGGTGGATGTATCTCCGACGAGGAAAGAAGGCAATTTCCTCCAGAGGGAGCACAGGCGGCGCGGCCGGTAGAAAGCGAAGACGAAGTAGCTCCACGGCCGAATAATGGAGCAGACCAGACGCTGGGTGTTGTTGGATGAGAAGCAGCAGAGTCCAGACGAGAGCAGGCAGCAGGTAAATCCAAGTAAAATCCATGTTTGTTCGATGAGTAGATATGCCCAGGCAAGGGTCGGTGAAAAAACAGCAGAAAGTATTGAATAAGGGCCAGTTTACACGGCGCGTATTTTGAGTGTAACCTCTACTTTCTCTTTGCGACTTTGCTTATCGCCTACACGACGCTGCTGGCCCCCCTCTTTGACTCCGATGGTTTTTGAACCCTGCTCTCAAGGTGGAACTTTTTCGCTGACCCCCCGTTGATAATGTAAACATCTCCCGTGGAGCTTTTGTTTGAACACATGCACGCAGCACGCACGCGCAGACAGCCGGCATTTTAACAATGGCGGTGGACTGGACAGTGGACACACGCACCACTTTCTGAACTATAGCTGATGGAATATATTTTGATTCTCATATTTAATTATTCTACACCTTACCTGCATCTGTGTTGGAAGAGAGCCAGCTGCCTGGATCCAGTTGTCTGTTAACGAGGCAGTCGGACATTTCACGTGTCACGCTGCACTATAACATACTAAATGTGCTATATATTAACAGTTTAACAATAATAAACAGTATTTATGTTAGCGTGGGAGATATTTACATTTATCTGAGCTAAATGAAGCTATCTGGACTCGTTACGTCATGCCTAACATGCTGCATGTTGAAAATGAAGACACCAGGTTGATTTTTAATTTATTTATTTATTCAACACCACAAACTCATGTCACAAACACTGAGAATTAAATTGAACACTTTTAAAAACACGTTAACCGAACTTTAATGAACTGGACTCTGTTGTTTTCATCCCACTGGACCCACATCCGAACCGCCGGTCCGCTTCGTGGAACAGCTTCGACCTCGCAGGAAAAAAATAAAAATAAAACCTCAGTTGGTTGTTCTGTGATCGAACTAAACACAAGGAAAGATTATTAAGAACATGGTTTACCTTGTAGCGCTGCTGTAAATCAGCTGATTCTCACGGACTAAAGTCAGACATGTTGACTCGGTTCCGGTCCAGTCAGCAACTGGTGCGCAGATGAAGCGGCCCCACTTGGTGTCAAATCTGTTGACTCTTATCCAAATTCCAGCTTTAACTTGTTGTTAACTTGTTGACAACAACTTGTAGTAGCTGAACTTTTAGCCAGAGAGGAAAACAGGCTGCCTCGTCTGCTCTGTTTACCTCAGGCAGCAGTGGCACGCATGCGCAGTAGTGAAGGTTCCAAAAATCACAGCGCCATCTAATGGCCCAGCATGGTAACTACAGTAAATTCATGAGTACGGGGGGTGGGGGGAGAGAGTCGTATCCACAGAATTCGCCCATGTCAACGCAAAACTTTCAACCTAATTAACATACCCAAAAGTTGCGTTTCCCCCACACAGTGTCCGTGTAAACAGGGCCTAAAACAAAGCAAGAAAAAAGTACAAGGAGCAGCGGCAGCGAGATGCGCACGCGTTCACCCCCGGAAGTTGTGAAAAAATGACCCGAACGGGATGTTTACATGACGCATTTTTGATCCGATCGGCCGTTTGATCCGATTACTTATGTCCATGTAAACATAGCTATTATGTGTAGAAGTGCTCAGCCCTCTGTGAATAGCAAACAACCATCAGGGTGCTAACGATCCATTGTTAGGATGATGGTCCTCCATCATGTGAGCAACTGGTTTCGGCAGTCATCAGCAAACTGGTTGATCTACTTTGAGAGGGTGCTAAGACTGAGCTGAATACCAGACTAAGGCCCTGTTTACACGGACACTGTGGGGGGGGAAACTGAGGTTTTGGGTATGTTAATCAGATGAAAAGTTTTACGTTTACACGGACAAATTCAAGTGTTTAGACAGATCTGCTCGAATCTCCCCCCTCCCTCATGACCCCCCCTTCCCCTCATGAATTCACTGTAGTTACCATGCCGGGCCATTAGATGGCGCCGTGAATTTTTGAACCTTCACTATTGCGCATGCGTGCTACGTCAGTCTGTTTTCCTCTCTGGCTAAAAGTTCAGCTAACTACAAGTTGTTGTCAACAAGTTAACAACAAGTTAAAGCTGGAATTTGGAGAAGAGTCGACAGATTTGACACCAAGTGGGACCGCTTCATCTAACAAGCTGCACACCAGTTGCTGACCGGACCGGAACCGAGTCAACATGTCGGACTTTAGTCCGTGAGAATCAGCTGATTTACAGCAGCGCTAAAAGGTACATAATGTTCTTAATAATTTTTCCTTGTGTTTACTTTGATCACAGAACAACCAACTGAGGTTTTATTTTTTTCCTGCGAGGTCGAAGCTCTCGTTCCACGAAGCGGACCGGTGCCGGTTCGGATGTGTGTCCAGTGTCCACCAGGATGAAAACAGAAGAGTCCAGTTCATAACAGTTCGGTTAACGTGTTTTTAAAAGTGTTCAGTTTAATTCTCAGTGTTTATGACATACAGTTTGTGGTGTTGAATAAATAAATAAATTAAAAATCAACCTGGTGTCTTCATATTCAACATGCAACATGTTAGGCATGACGTAAAGAGTCCTGATCGATTAATTTAGCTAAGATAAATTTATATATCTCCCACACTAACATAAATACTGTTTATTATTGTTAAACTGTTATTGTATAGCACATTTGGTATGTTATAGTGCAGCGTGACACGTGAAATGTCCGTCTGCCTCGTTAACAGCGACAACTGGATCCAGGTAGCTGTGTCTCTTCCAACACAGATTCAGGTGTAGATTAATTAAATTTGAGACTCAAAATATATTCCATCAGCTGTATTTCAGAAAGTGGTACGTGTGTGTGTGTCAGCCTCCATTTTTAGAAATGCCGGCTGTCCGCGCGTGCATGCTGCGAGCATGTGTTCAAACAAAAGCTCAGTGGGAGATGTTTACGTTATCAACAGGGGGTCAGCGAAAAAGATCCACCCTGAGCCGTGGATCAGAAAACCATTGGTTTCAAAGAGGGGGGGTTAGTGGTGTCGTGTAAACGATGAGCAAAACCGCAGAGAAAGGAGCGGTTTCACTCAAAATATGCGCCGTGTAAACGGGACCTAAAGCTTGGTTTATACTTCTTGTCTTACGTCTTTTACCCCCCGTTGAGTGAACCCAGCGCTGACGTAATTGCGTTTGTGTCACAGACAGCATTGAGTGTTTATACTTCTTTAAGACGTGGGGATAATCCCTCCCTCTTCCCTCCCACTGCATACGTCATGCGCACTCCCACTGCCTGTTTTATCAGGACAAATGGATTTAATATAATGATAGGCTCCATTACCTCCATTTGTAAGTCTATTATCATGAGCGTAGCCAGAATTTTATGAGGGGCGGATTGTTTAAAGGAAACGTTGTCTCGACTCGGGTTCGAATCTCACCTGGTTGAAGTTATTTTACGTTTGTTTTTCATTGGATTAAAAAAAAAGGATTTTGTGTTAACCACAGGCATATTAACTCCTTTTTTTTTATCCAATAAAAGACAAACGTAAAATAACTTCAACCAGGTGAGATTCGAACCCGAGTTGAGAAAAGCTTTGGAGCGGAAAACCTACGCCTTTCCATTGAGCCACCAAGGCTTGTTGCTTTTTGAAGGTCAACGTTTCCTTTAAACAATCTGCCCCTCGTAAAATGCTGGCTACACTCATGATAACGGACTCACAAATGGAGGTAATGGAGCCTATTATTATCATACCTGCAAACTCAGAAGGGATGAACAAGGTGACAAACGTTGCGCCACGCCCCCCCCCTTACTTAATTTAATTAATTAACTTAATTTAATGAGAACATAAATAGGAAAGATTGTGTCAACCAAAAAATTAACAACAGCAGCAAGCCAAATACAGCAGAACATTTTAGCACTTTGAGATTTTCATTAGGGATGTGCCGATCAGGTTTTTTGAAACCGATACCGATACCGATCACCTATGTGTGACGATCACCGATACCGATCAAAAAACCGATTGCCTATATGTGAGCCGATCACATAAACCGATCACCGATCAAATGGCTTACCTGTAATTTATGAGTGCTGCTTCTGGCTACAAGATCTGAATCTTGTAGCCAGAAGCAGCACTCATGTTATTTTCAGAACCATAAAATCACCATAATTCAGACAAAAACATATTTTTACTAATTTATTTCAGAGAACAAAGTAAATAAAAGTAATTATCAACTGCATTATCAAAGAAAAATGTTTACCTTACTAACTTTCAATAAAAAAAAAGTTTTTTTATTGTTTTTAAAAAAAAACACATCTATTACTTCATATAAAAAACTAAAATACCCCATTTGCTACTTAAAGCTGCACTGTTGGCTGTTTTTACAAATGGCTTTATAAATACGTTAAGTATCATTATTATTATTTTTAAATAATTTCGTGCTTTTTTGAACAACTTCCTGCGGGAACCAGGTGGCGGTAATGCGCTTAATATGAGTTCGCCAACCGCCATTCAACTCTATAGAAGAAGAAGAAGAACCAGGAAATACCGCCTCCGCCATTTTACATTCATTAGTTCGGCAGTCGGCTTTTGGAGGACTGTTTCTCCCATAAGAGGATGCCTCATACGGATAAATTAACTGGAAACACTCCTCTGAACTCTGTGAATGTCTCAGGACTGGAGCAGCAGCTGCGATCACACCGCCGAGCGTTCCTACAGCGCCGCGCGAGACCAGCAGCTCATGGTATGAGCTAAGGCTAACATGCTAAACCGGACCTGCAGCAGACAGCCGGCTTTGTGCGATCAGAGGTTCCTGGAGCTCGCCTCGATGTCGGACTGGAAGCAGAAGATATCGGGGGACACCCAGCTAACTTGGAATAACAAAGCCGACAGCCTTTTTGAAGCCGCAGCTAAACTGGACTGCCCGTAACTGCGGAGCGGACTCGGTGGGGCTGCTCGGTGGAGCTACATGCTAACAGGTGTTGCTGTTATGGGGGCGCTGGCAGACGGCTTTTGGTAAGTTATTAAAACGTATTAAAACATTTTAATGACGAATTAGGTTTGTTGTGTTGAAGGACTTCGTTGAACTTCCTCCACGAGGTACTTTTTCGTCGCACGTTTTGCAGTTAGCAAACTTCGCATCACAGGCTCTGTGATCGGTAATTGAAGGCAAAAGCCGATCACATCCGCTTTAATGATTATCGGTGACGATTGATCGGTTTCCGATCGATCGGCACATCCCTAATTTTCATTAATGAAAAGTGCGTTATAAATTAAATTCATTATTATTATTAACAGTAAAAACTCATTTCTTAAATGTTTTGCCAGAAAATTTTGAATAAAGTAGATGCCATTTCCTTTTTTTCTGGTGTATTTTAACAAGTTGTTAAACATCTATGTTCACCTACATGTAAACACTTGATTCAATAACTATTTTAGAGACATCTAACAAAATAAAGTCAGGTCCTGTGGACAGATTAAAAAATTGTTTAAATTATTAATGATCATGAATCAGGATATTTTAGAGACACCTCATTCAACTATAGTTCATATAGACATCATCCTGTTTTTAAACTCACTCCTGTGGCTAAGATAATGAAATTAATGTGACAATTTATCACAGTGACTTTAGGGGTGCAACTGACTTTTAATTTGTTAATTTTTATTTAGTTTTATTGGTAACACAACATGCCATTTTACTAAACAATAATGACACTCAACTGCATGTATAAAAATATTAACTTTACCCAATGAACAGGTGACATTTTAATAACCAACAGTAAATTTAGGAGGGGCTTTTTACAGTTTTCTGATTTAGTGATAGACTCATATCAGCATCACTGATTTGAACTATTTTACTTTCCAGACAATGTGTGTTACCTGGGCTCTTTCTCATCTACAGCATAAAGAAAAATTTGCTCTTTAACGACTTTTGACTTTAGGAAAAAATACATTTATTAACATATCCCAATATAATTAGGACATACACTAAAAAGATGATAGTCAAAAAATAAAAAGAGGCATTCAAAACAGAGCAGAGACTGACATGTTTTCTCACTTTGAAACGGAACAAATGGTTTAATGAAGAGACTTACTGCTGCTGTTAGTTTACGACTCGGTCATGTTTACGTTGGTTCTCCTGTGTAGTGTCGTCACTTTTCAAAGCACATGTCGCGCTCGCGCAGTTTTTTTTTATTTTTATGAAGCGTGGTGGAGCTCCCACACTAGAGGACTTGGCTCTGCGTCAGTCATTTGTAAAACACCGCCTCTAATCTGTTTTCGCCTCCCCACTCGCTCTGTTGAACCAGAGCCCTGAACTCGCGCTTACTTGGCTGCGGCCATAGATGTCCCGCCCACTATAGTCTGTCTTGAGACTGATTGGGTAAATCTCGCGCTCCAACAAAGATGTTTTATTGTCGACAAGATGTCTCACTGTGTCTTGAAATCCAGTCAGTGGGAAATGATGCATTCTGATGCAGTCACGGGTCTGACCCCCCCCCTTCCTCAAAAACAAAAACTCATCGGATCTACACGAATCACGTAAATGATATATTTTGCTTTGAAAACGGCAATTTTCGCCGAAAGGTGACTAGTTTGCAGGTATGACAAATCTTTTGCTCTAATTACGGTAACATACCCAAAACCTCCGTTTCCCCCCACCGTGTCCGTGTAAACAGGGCCTTAAAGTCAAGTCAACTTTATTTGTAGAGCACATTTAAAACAGAAACTGTTATCAAAGTGCTTAACAACAACAATGGGAGTAAAATTAATAGAAAAGTACAAAACACTAAAGAGAAATGATGTCATCCAACATGCCACTGACACCCCCCCACCCCCGAAAACAAAAACTCTTCGCATCTACACAACTCACGTAAATGACATATTTTAGTTTGAAATCGGCACATTTCTGTGAAAAGCGACTAGTTTACAGGCATGGACTAAACTGAAACTAAAGCAAGGGTTAAATTCATTATTTTATTTTAACAGTTTAATTTTGTGTTCTAACGGGCAGCCGTGGCGTAGTGGTAATGGCAGTCGTCCCCCGATCGGAAGGTTGGAGGTTCGAATCCCGGTTCCCCACACCATGTGTCGTTGTGTCCCTGGGCAAGACACTTAACCCTGAGTTGCTCCCGGTAGGACTGGATGGCGCCTTGCATGGCAGTCTGCCGCTACCGGTGTATGAATGTGTGTACGGTATGAATGGGTGGATGGTTGGTATTGTAAAGCGCTTTGGGGCCCCTCATAGCGGGCTGGAAAGTATATCGTTATCGTGATATAAAAAAGTCCATATCGTGATATATGATTTTTTCCATATCGCCCAGCCATAGTTCATGTGTTTAATACAAAAACAAAAAAAACATAATTCTTGTGTGAATCTCATCTCTTCATTCAGCAGTACACTGTAAAAAATAATTTACAGGTCACATCACAACTGGAGAGACAAACACCCCCATCATTCAGTGCATCATAGCATCCAGCTGAAAAACTGATTTGACACTTTCAGTCTGCAAGACTTCTCCCTACAGGCTGGGGATGCCCAAAGAGTCCACAGCAAACTTCACTTTTTCTTCAAAATACCCCCCCTCCAAACTTCCTGTTCCTCATCGTGTCTCCACAAAGCAGATCACACTAGTGAAATGGCTCGCCTGTCTTTTTCCACTGTCGTTATCATTGTTGCAGCAATCATCTTCAGATCTCCCCCTCCCTCCACACAGTCCCAATTGTCCACCATCAGCATCTCTTCACACAATTTTTCATCTGACCACGCTCATTCACTGATATTCAGTCCCACAATAAATTCATTACTTCAATGTCATTACACTTTGTATCCAAGGAGCCACAGTCCTCATCATTCTTGCAAAACTCCCCAGCCTGCACACACTCCGACCCTCTGTCCACAGTATTATACAAACAGGACTCCAAAAAAGTTGGGACACTAAACAAATTGTGAATAAAAACTGAAATGCAATGATGTGGAGATGGCAAATGTCAATATTTTATTCGTAATAGAACATAGATGACAGATCAAAAGTTTAATCTGAGTAAATGTAACATTTTAAAAGAAAAATATGTTGATTCAAAATTTCACAGTGTCAACAAATCCCCCCAAAAATGGGACAAGTAGCAATAAGTGGCTGGAAAAAGGAAATTGAACATATAATGAACAGCTGGAAGACCAATTAACACTAATTAGGTCAATTGACAACATGATTGGGTATAAAAAGAGCTTCTCAGAGTGTCAGTGTCTCTCAGAAGCCAAGATGGTAAGAGGATCACCAATTCCACCATCAGAAAGATAGTGCAACAATACCAAAATGGTGTTACCAAGCGTAAAATAGCAAAGATTTTTAAGTTATCATCATCAACCGTGCATAACATCATCAAAAGATTCAGAGAATCTGGAACAATTGCTGTGCATTGTCAGTGAACACAATCCACCGTGCCATCCGCCGTTACCAGCTGAAACTCTACAGTGCAAAGAGGAAGCCATTTCTAAGCAAGCTCCACAAGCTCAGACGTTTGCACTGGGCCAGGGGTCATTTAAAATGGAGTGTGGCAAAATGGAAGACTGTTCTGTGGTCAGATGAGTCACGATTTGAAGTTCTTTATGGAACACTGGGACGCCATGTCATCCGGACCAGAGAGGACAAGGATAGGCCAAGTTGTTTTCAATGCTCCGTTTTTTTTACACTAAAACCCAAAAGATAAAGAAAATAAAACCATATCTCATAGTATATGAAAGAATACATAAAATGAAAGGTGGCAGAAAGAAGAAGAAATCTGACCCGAACCAGTGACCTCCAGGACCCGATAAAACGGGTAAAGATGGATAGATGGCTTTTGTTGAAAAGATTTACCAAACAAATCTTTTAAACAAAATCCATCCATACACATTTGAAACATGGATGAATGCAATATGATTTTGAAGTCTATTTTATTTTGAGTTAAATGTTTATGCAATACAGTAGGCTGAAATCTTTGTTTACGTTTGTATTTTGAATTATTTGTGATGGACTGGAGACATGTCCAGGGTGTCCCCTGCCTCTCGCACAGTGACTGCTGGATATAGGCACCAGTGACCTCCGGGACCCGATTAAAGCTGCTGCATTCTATTCATATACCCATCTGCTCACAATTCAGGCTGCTGTATTTATACTGTATATTTTACATTATTAATGTTTGCTACAAGCATACATTATTGTTTTAAATAAATGTTTTATTTGTTTACATTATTGTTTAATCTTTTAATGATTTCAATAGACCTTTTACCAGTTGACGTCATCGCGCACGCGCACTCGCATTTTTTCAGAATTTTCCGGAAGCTGGGGGGTAGCGCGTCAATACTACTCTAGTTCCCCCATCGCAAACAACATGGGGGAAAGAGACTTCTGTTGTGTTTAGAATTGTTCGAGGCAACGTAAACGAGTAAAAGAAAAAGGTGAGACTTGTTCGTTTTACCAAGTCCCTCTAGGAAAGTCGAGTAAAGCGACTAAAAGAAGGAAGATGTGGCTACAAGAGCTTCGCCGGACCGGCAGGACTTCACCCCGACACAAAACAGCAAAGTGTGTAATCAGCATTTTTTATCTGGCATGGTCAAACTCCGTGGATTACGTTCCTACATTACATCTTGGATATGGGAAACAGACAAAACAGAGAACAACCTCCCGCAGCAGAACAACATGCTCCTGGACAGTTGATAAGCTAGCAGCTAGCTAGTTCTACGAGACCTCGCTGTTGAAGTTTCAACCTGCGACATGCAAGGAGATTCTTCCTTCAACCCCCCTGAACAAATAACAGGTGAATAAAATGTCATCAAACATTCAGCTGTATAAAAATCTGCACTGTTAGCCTGTAATCATTTGAACTCTTTCTGGGTTGAAATAATATACAGTAGTTTCCACAAGACAAACATGTTTTATTAACATTATTTGAGGTCTGACAGCATTCATTGACCTGCCAGGCCTGTCATGATCCAAACATATATATTTTAAATAGATTCTGTCGACCGTGACATCACATTTCTTGAAGTTTTTGAAGGACATCACGCTAATCCAATGAAAACTCACAGCACTCGGATTGAGGGGTGTGGCTAGAGCACACGCTATGGTGTAGACGCACCTGCTCTGAGCTCCCAACCGATTCTTATTATTCAAGCAATATAACGTTTCTAATTAAGTTGCATCAGCTAGATGGTTGTATACTACAATCATATTGTGTTTGTCTACTCATGGATACCAGGAGAGCACAAAAACTGCAGAAAGCAAACGCGGCTGCCGGCAGAGACGCAACTGATGACTCAGCAGAGCCAACGCCCCAGCTGTCAAACACAGAGACATCCGCTATTCTTTCAGCAATAACTGATTTGAGTAAGAAGATGGATGACAGATTTAACAACCTGGAGGCTTCCCTGCAAACTATGCAGGTCACTCTGACTGACCACGAAGACCGGATTTCTACTTTGGAGGCGACCTGCAGCAACCATGACGTCACGCTGTCTCAGCTAAAACAACACTGCTCGCAACTGGAGGAGAATCACAAACTACTCCAACATAAGATCATCGACCTCGAAGCACGCTCTCAGCGTCAAAATATAAAAGTGGTGGGCTTGCCAGAAAGAGCAGAGGGTATCAACCCTGTAAACTTTTTTGCCAACTTTCTGCGTGACTTGCTGGGACCGGCTAACTTCCCCACCCCGATAGAGGTTGACAGAGCTCACAGGCTGGGACAGCCCTCGGACGCCGGAGCGCGTCCCCGAGTCGTGATGGCACGGATTCACAATTTTCAAACTAAGGAGAAAATACTGCGGCTGGCACGTGAGAAAACCCCTCTGACATACGACGGGAGACGGATTCTCATCTTCCCTGATTTTCCAGCAGAGATAATTAAGCAGCGCCAGCCATTTGAGGAAGTGAGGAAGAAGCTGAAGGAAGCTGGGATGCGCACTGGATTTCTCTATCCTGCACGGCTCAGAGTTTCTAAAGGTACTGATATTAATAAGATCTTCAACACCCCAGGAGAGGCTGATCGCTTTCTGCTCAGCTACCAGGCCACAGAGGAGGGGTGACAGCCGTGCACGTGTCTGTTTGGTATGCGTTGCCTAGGTGACAACAACAATATGACGTCACCTGGTGACAAACAGCTGAGGCACAGAACTGTTGTTGGTGTAAAGTTCTGGGTTATTATTTAACAATATATAATTTTATTTATTTATTTAGTCCTTACACCAACATCAGGTTTAATTTTGATTTTTGTTATTGAAATGTTAAAATAAAGTTTATGGTTAGTTATCGGATGGGACATTATAAAGTTTTGTAAGTTGTGTATCTAGTGATATTACTGGTTAAGTTTAACTAGTATAAGACCCCTGAGGACAGTATGTCAGGATTGTACCTCTCACTTTGTTTGGGAAGGTGGGAGTTCGGGGTGGGAAAATGTAAGTTCACTTTATGTGTTTTTCTTAAAATTTTATTTTTCTTATTTGTATTTTGGGCAATTCATAGTGTTACTGTCCACATAATTCAATTTCCAATTGTTTATGGCACCTAGAGGTAGGAACGAGGGCATTAACTTGGTCAGTTGGAATGTCCGCGGCCTAGGGCAATCAATCAAACGTGCTAAGGTATTTGCACACCTTAAATCATTGGAGGCCGACGTGATGTTCCTTCAAGAGACTCATATCAGACCATCTGAACAGAAATCTTTGTGTTGTAGATGGGCAGACAAAATATATCAGTCAACATTTTCCAGCAAAGCTCGTGGGGTTGCAATTATTATTCGGAAAAACATACCTTTTAAACATATTTCAACACTTTGTGATCAGAATGGTCGATATATCATTGTAACAGGTTATCTTTATTCTACTCATGTAACGTTGTTAAATATTTACGGACCCAATATTGACGACCCAGCATTTTTCAGAAAAACCTTTGAAAGGTTATCTGACCTTTCAACCACAAATTTAATAGTTGCTGGAGACCATAATGTGATACTCGATCCCTGTCTTGACAGGTCAGCTAGCAAAATAATCAGTCCCTCTAATGCTTCTACTGTTCTAAACAATCTTATTGCCACTAATAACTTAGTTGACATTTGGCGGCTCCAACACCCGACAGATAGAGAGTACTCTTTTTTTTCTAATAAACACAAATCATATTCTCGTATTGATTATTTTTTATTGGATGCTAAAATCATATCAAATGTAATAAACACTAAATACCATAACATTCTGATCTCAGATCACGCCCCCACCTCAATAATTCTTAACTTCAATAAACCCAGACAGTACTCTTCATGGCATTTCCACCCTTCTCTGCTGGCAGACGAAAATTTTTGTAAGCATATGTCGGAAAAAATTACAGAATATCTTGAGATTAATGACACCTCAGATGTCACAGATTCAGTCCTGTGGGAAGCATTCAAGGCTGTTATGAGAGGCCATATTATTGCATATGAGGCGGCTCTGAAAAAATCAAGCAAAACTCGTTTAGAAGAAATTGATTTTGAGATCTCACAACTAGAATCATTGTATAGAAGCACAGGTAACTCTCAAACACTACAAAATATTCTCAACCTTAAATATGAATATAATAAAATTTTATCACGCCAGGTTTGTGACCAGATCTTACGACTCAGGAGGCAGTATTTTGAACTTGGGGACAAACCCCATACACTTCTAGCTCGGCAGCTTAGGGGGCAACAGGCCAGTAGAGCTATTCATAAAATAAAATCTCACTCAGGAGTACTCCTAACTGACCCAAAGCTGATAAATGTTCGATTTAAAGAATATTACGAGGAGCTTTACAGATCTATGTCCACAGGTGATGTGGACAACTGGTTAAAAAATGTAAACATACCGAAGCTGGATGAAGCCTCTCGTGAAGCCCTTAACGCAGAAATATCAACAGCAGAAATATTTAATGCAATCAGATCGATGCAAAGTGGGAAAAGTCCTGGACCAGATGGAATTGGCATTGAATTTTACAAGAACTTTGCTAATCAAATCGTTCCAATTCTACATAGAATGTTTTTACACTCAATAAAATCGGAAGGTCTCCCTCCAACCCTATATGACGCCAATATCTCATTACTGTTGAAGCCGGATAGGGATGAAACAGAGCCTTCATCATATCGTCCAATTTCTATGCTTAATCTAGATTTTAAGATACTCACTAAAATACTTGCAAATAGGTTAATTAAATGTATAGAAACCATTATTCATACTGATCAGACTGGTTTTATCCCAAATCGATACTCTTTCTTTAATGTTAGACGTGTGGTGGACATTATGTATCATTCTTTTGATAAATCCTCTAAGCAAGCCATCCTGTGTCTAGATGCAGAGAAGGCTTTTGACCAAGTTGAATGGCCGTATCTTTTGAAGGTTCTGGAGAGATTTGGTCTGGGTTCATCTTTTATCTCTTGGGTGCGTATGCTGTACCCTCGGCCTACAGCTTCAGTACTTAATAACTTAGATAGGTCCCCCTCCTTCCCTTTGAAAAGAGGTACGCGGCAAGGGTGCCCTCTCTCACCGCTCATTTTTGCTTATCTATCGAACCTTTGGCAATTAGTATAAGGAACCATGTCCTTATTAAACCTATAACATTAGGTGGAATTGATCATAAAATCTCTTTATATGCGGATGATGTGGCCCTTTTTATATCTGACCCTGAACAGTCAATTCCACATTTACTGCAGCTTGTTAATTCATTTGGGAAGGTATCTGGTTATACAATTAACTGGCAGAAAAGTGAGCTTATATCAATAGCTAATGAATTGGATCCATTATTTGTGACAGTTACGCCTTTTAAATTAAATTCTGAATATGTGAAATATTTGGGTATCAAAATTTCAAAAAAACCAAATGACCTTTTCAAACTAAATTTTACAGAGAAGTTGACCAAACTCAAGGAGAATATAGAAAAATGGAGAACTCTACCTTTATCCTTGATTGGACGTGTAAATGCTATCAAGATGGTCTCACTGCCGCAATTTTTGTATTTATTCCAGAACATTCCTCTCTTCTTACCTAAGTCTTTTTTTAAACTTTTAGATTCTATTATCATACCATTTGTCTGGGGGTACAAAACACACAGGATCGCTAAAAGTCATCTCCAAAAATCTAGAGACTGTGGGGGTTTGGGTTTGCCTTGTTTTTTGCACTATTATTGGGCCGCCAATGTCAGAGTTATGGTGTACTGGCAATATGGCTTTGAGAAGGGGGAGAGGTTTACCTCACCTCCTTGGCTAACCATTGAAAAAAGCCTAACCCACAAGACTTCTCTTCCTGCAATCCTCTTTTCGTCCCCAAGGCCTTCTGCGGTCTTTAGGAAGGATCATTTTACTTTGTTAAACACCCAGAAGATCTGGAATCAAATTAGAAAACATTGTGCACTCCCGCACATTACAATTTATGCTCCAGTTTGGCAGAATCATGACTTTTTGCCATCTCTTACAGATACTGCCTTTAGAGAGTGGAGTTGTATGGGTATTGTCTGTTTAGAGGATCTTTATGTTGATGGACATTTAGGCTCCTTTGAACAATTGCAATCCAAATTTTCTATTGCAAAATCTCAATTTTTTAGGTATTTACAACTGAGACATTATATCCAACAAGTTACAAAGTCATATAAATTACCATCTGAGAAAAATGTATTGTTAAAATCTCTCCTAGGCCCTCCTGAAGCAAAACATTTGATCTCTGAGTTGGTTTGCTTTTTCTCAAGCACTTTGGATTTTTCCACGAGTAAAATTTAAAAAGCCTGGGAAGGTGAGCTTGCTATTGAGATCGAGGATGAAACATGGGATGAAATATTAAAGAACATCATGTCTTGTTCAATTAATGCCAGGCTTCAACTGATTCAGTTTAAGGTAGTTCATAGATTACATTATTCTAAAACAAAATTAAATAAATTTTTTCCTAACCTTTCTTCACTTTGTAACAGATGTCAAGCAGCAGAAGGTACTCTAGCCCATCTTTGGTGGTTTTGTCCAAATTTACATAATTTTTGGTCTCTTATCTTTCAATGGTTTTCATCTGTCTTTAACATCACTGTCACACCTGATCCTGAAACTGCTCTGCTGGGGTACTCCAACACCTTGAAAAACCTAGATTGTAACATGCGTATTGCTCTAACTTTTTGTACGATGATTGCAAAAAGGTGTATTCTGAAACTGTGGAAGTCTGATTTAGCCCCTAAATTTGAGACCTGGCTGAATGAACTCATAAGTATTCTGCATGTGGAAAGACTGAGATATGAACTTTCTGGTAACATTCTTAAGTTTTCAAGAATATGGAATCCAGTGTTGGAATATATAAAAGACCAATAATGCTCCTTTTATTCAACCACATTACTTCAGTGTCTTCTTGATAAAATGGACAGTTGAGTAATATACTGTAATTGTGAATCTTGCCCAATCATTTCATTTATTTATGTATCTATTGGTTTTGTTAAATTTACTTCATATATTAGTTGCTTGTCTTTTGTCCCCTTTTTTGTTGTTATTGTTTTTGTTTTGTCTTTTTATTTTTTATATATAAATGTACTTGAAAATCTTATAAAGTGTTGAAAAAAAAAACTCACAGCACTCCTCAGCTGGCTCAGTCATTCCCTTCCCAATTTGACCAAATGTATACTGTATACTGTATTCAAATCCATGTTTATTACAGTAATTGATTAATGAAATAGTCCACACATCCCAAAACACATTGATTGTAGTACATTAAATTTAGAAATGAACACACCAACCTTTAAATATAACGCAACTGTGCTCTAATTTGACTTTTAGTAAAGTGGAACTTTTGTTTAGTTAATTTTTTTTAAATCTGTTAATATACAAATGCTGTTTTAGTCACATTTTAGGAATCTCACTAGATAAAGAAAGAGCGTTTACAAGAAAAACAGGTCAGTCTCTCACTCTCTCTTATCATGGTGACCTAACCAAGCCGAAAGAAAATCCTCTTTGTGACTCTGCTGTTGTCAGATCTGTTCTCTAGTTTATAGTCAGGGCCGGCCCAAGGCATAAGCAAACTATATGCCTCTTTTCCACCGCTCGGCTCGGGTCGGATCAGCTCAGCTCAGATCGGCTCAGTTTGGGTCGGGTCACATGTAGTTCTGTTTCCACAACTTTTTTGTACCCTTTCTGTGGGCGGGGTCCAGAATCCTACTCGTCTTACCACATGGTGGCAGTAGTGTTCCCTCAAGCTATTTACTACTAGCCACCACTAGAAGAAGAACACGATAAAGGCTTTGACAGAATGTTGTGAAAGAGATGTCATGCTATAATGAGTACCTCATGAGCTGTAATTTTTAAACCCAATTCATAATCCTACCTTGTTGCCTTCTTTAAACCCATGTATTTTCCAATTTAGTATTTTTACAATAAAGATGTATTAAAAACATATTTTATTATTTAGTTATGCACAAGGTGCTTGATAAATTTGCAAAACCATATTTGTCTGAGCTGCTTCAACCTTCCTGCCCTCCCCGATCTCAGATCAGCTGAGCAGTTGCTGTGGAAGTGTTCAGTGTCAGAGAGGCCTTCTCTCTTCCTGTTTTTAAATCTCTTTTAAAAACACACTTTTATTCATTGGCTTTTAACACGTGATCTTATCTTTTATGGCATGTTAACACACCTGCAGTAAGACTGGTATATGTATTTATTTATTTTTGTATGCTTTTTATAGTTTTTAATTAACTTGTCTTTTATGTTATTGTACAGCACTTTGGTTGACCCTGTGGTTTTTAAAATGTGCTTTACAAATAAAGATGATTGATTTAAAACATCACACTGTGATCTTTGAAACTGCCAGTGTCTCCCTGGCAAAGCATGCTGCTGGGCGCAGATGATGGATGGATGGATGGATGGTCTGTGAACACCTTGAGGTCCTCCTAGGAGCTGAATACAGGGCCGGATTAACAACCCCAGGGGCCCCTGGGCACCGAAGCTCACAGGGCCCCCTCCCTAACCAAACACCCATTTTACTATATATATATATATATATATATATATATATATATATATATATATATATATATATATATATATATATATATATATATATATATATATATATATATATATATATATATATATACAGGGAACCCCCGACCTACGAACGAGTTTGGGACCTAAGAACCGTTCGCAGCTCGATCCGTTCGTAGGTAGGGGGTGAAAATTATATAAAAAAAAAAAATTATTCATTCATTCATTCATTCAACCTTTATTTATCATGCTAACGGAGCGCGCGCACACATTTAAGCATGTACAGTAGTGTACTGTAATGTTAAACATTGCTATTCACATTTACAGAATAAATAAAAATATATTTTCTTACTTTGAGATGGTCAAAGCCGACATCTTAGGTTGCCATGCGTTGATTGTTGTCGGGCCGAGCAGCGCGGGGGCCGGCAAGCCACCGCAGCTGCTCCAGACCTGTGTTAGCTAGCTGGCTAGCTTCTGCTAGCCAAGCCATGAGCTGGTGTTGGAGCGGCGGCGCGATCAATCTGCAGCTTCTGCTGCTGCCTGAGACATCCACAAAGTTCACAGAGACGTTTCCAGCTCGTAATTAATCCATATGAAGCGATCCTGGTCAGCAGTCTTCAAAAGCCGGCTCCCGTGTTAGCTCCCGTGTTAGCTTCTGGAGCTAGCCAGGCCGGAGGTAGCCAGGCCGGAGGTGTAGCCAGGCCGGCCGGAGGTGTTCGCACGGCGGCCTGGCACGATCGGCGATAAATCCGCTGCTGCCTGAGACATCCACAAAGTTCACAGAGACGTTTCCAGCTAGTAATTAATCCATATGAAGCCATCCTGGTCACCAGTCTTCGTCCGGCTCTCGGCAGCTAACCTAAGATGGCGTCCGGTGTTCTACATTAATTTGTGACCGGAGACCCCAGTGACTGAACCTAAAATAGCGTCCGGTGTTCTACATTAATTTGTGACCGTGTAAACTGAAGACCTACTTCCTGTTGCCCAATATTGCTCAAAAATTGCTCAAAAATGATCAGAAATGATCTTTTTTATCATAATTATTATTTATAAAGCCTTTACAACAACCACAGCTGCAACAAAGTGATGTACACATGAAATTAAGAACATTTAAACACAAAAAAAAAAAATATATATATATATATATATATATATATTTTTTTTTTTAATATCATATTTTTATTAAATATGATATGTTCGTAGGTCCCGTGGTTCGCAGGTCGATGGGGTCGTAGGTCGGGGGTTACCTGTATACAGTACTACTGTATTGACTACTACTATATACTACTGTATTGACTGTATTGTATATATAATACTACTGTATTGACATCATTCATCAGCAAATGATGTCAAACATGAACACTTATGAAAGAGCAGCAGCTACTGCATTGACATCAATCAGCAGCAAACCAGTAGCAAATCACATCCATCAGAAACATGTTGCAACCATAGTGACACCAGTGCCTTGGTGTGCAGTCCATGTCCACGTGCATGAAAAACAAGTCCATGAGCTCTAAGAAAGCTCGAAGCAGCAGAAAAAGAAATCCCTTACTTTGATTGAAGTGTAGGTAGACAGTCTGTATGATGTTTTTCTCAAGTTCAAACCTGGATCACATGGAACTGCTTAGCCATTGCTCAACCATGAATGATGGGAGCATTTGAGGCCAGGTGTGAGTTCAGGTGTTCTGTTGGGGAGGTCAGCTGCCTGAAGAACTTGCATCCACTTCTCTGCTGTTCCCTGGGACTGCCACCTTTCTTTCTCCTGAGGTGAGGTGGTGAGGTGGTCTATCAGGCTGTTTGCAGTCACACATTCCTCATACAGCTCATCCATAGACATGTTTAGCCTGCCGACCAGTGGAAAAGGGGTCGGCGCGGGTCGGATATTACGTCATATGTGCGTTGCAGACACCCCCTTTACGCCTTTTCCACCGGATATTCCGTGCTGGACTGCACCAGATTTCTGGTGTGGTTTCAGAGGGGTGCCAACGCTTGCTCACCCGCACCGGAAGGAGAATTCTGTGTAGACTCGAGCTGTTTTCACGGAAGCGAGGGAAGCGATCACGGCAGGACTTTACATGAATAACACGGTAAAAACAATTATTTGTTTTTAAAATTATAGCAAAGATGGGTCTTCAGCTGAACGTGTCCTTAATAAAATCACGTACTGCTCAAAACTGCAGGAATTTAAAAAGTAGGATCGCCACGAGCAACGCGCGCGGGCGGCTTTATGTCTTTAAAATGTAGCTCAATGAACAGATATAAAAATATATTTCATAGCTGACTTTATACCACGAGGGTTCCTGATTAACCGTCCTTTAATAATGTCACGTAGTGATCAAATCTGCTGCATTTAAAGTAGGTTCGCTTTGACTTCTTCCAAACCTGTGCATGCACTACGAAAATAAATTATAAAAAATCGAATATTAATTCAAATACCTCAAACGGGTTACAGTCAGTACATGAACATGTTGTGATTACAATGAGTTAGTTTGAAAAATATCTGCCATGTGGTTTTTGAGGTATTAGCTGATATGTGTTACAAAGTACAAGGGAGAAAAAGATAGGAGCTGCTTGACACATTTATGTCTATAAAACATTGAATATTAATTCAAATAACTCAAACAGGTTATAGTTAGTACATGAACATCCTGTGATTACATTCTATTAGTAAAAAAAAAAAAACAGTTTCTGGACTAAATTAACCACATTTTTCTTTTACAGTCACCAGAAGAAAATCACCAGAATTGAACAACCTGTGTCATCTTCTGGAGGAAGCCGTGAGACACCAGATGGAAATTTGTTACTTCTGTTTGTCACTTCAAACTTTTCCTATTAAACATTATATTTTCTTAAGTGGTGTCCTGGAACATTCAATTTCATAAACTTATTTTACAACGTGAAGTGTGTATAGTGTTTAAATCCATACTGGAAGTTAAGAGAACTTTCCATTTGTATTTGACCTTTAAAGAATCATAAGATAAAGATTATTAGAATCTGCACAACTGTTATTACGTTATAAATTATTTGGTTCTAGGATGAAGTCAGACAAAAACAGTCAAAAATTCAAAGTGGCGAAAGTCATTTGGACAGTTTAAAGTTAAAGTTCACAGACCATCCATCTACCCATCCATCATCCATCCATCATCTTCGCCCAGCAGCAACTTTACCAGGGAGACACAGACATCAACATCCACCCCTTCAGCTCCTAGGAGGACCTCAAGGTGTTCACAGACCCATCCATCCATCCATCATCTGCGCCCAGAAGCAGCTTTGCCAGGGAGACACTGGCAGTTTCAAAGATCACAGTGTGATGTTTTAAATCAATCATCTTTATTTGTAAAGCACATTTTAAAAACCACAGGGTCAACCAAAGTGCTGTACAATAACATAAAAGACAAGTTAATTAAAAACTATAAAAAGCATACAAAAATAAATAAATACATATACCAGTCTTACTGCAGGTGTGTTAACATGCCATAAAAGATAAGATCACGTGTTAAAAGCCAATGAATAAAAGTGTGTTTTTAAAAGAGATTTAAAAACAGGAAGAGAGAAGGCCTCTCTGACACTGAACACTTCCACAGCAACTGCTCAGCTGATCTGAGATCGGGGAGGGCAGGAAGGTTGAAGCAGCTCAGACAAATATGGTTTTGCAAATTTATCAAGCACCTTGTGCATAACTAAATAATAAAATGTGTTTTTAATACATCTTTATTGTAAAAATACTAAATTGGAAAATACATGGGTTTAAAGAAGGCAACAAGGTAGGATTATGAATTGGGTTTAAAAAGTACAGCTCATGAGGTATTCATTATAGCATGACATCTCTTTCACAACATTCTGTCAAAGCCTTTATCGTGTTCTTCTTCTAGTGGTGGCTAGTAGTAAATAGCTTGAGGGAACACTACTGCCACCATGTGGTAAGACGAGTAGGATTCTGGACCTCGCCCACAGAAAGGGTACAAAAAAGCTGTGGAAACAGAACTACATGTGACCCGACCCGAACTGAGCCGATCTGAGCTGATCTGATCCGACCCGAGCGGTGGAAAAGGGGCTTAAAGGTATTGTGACATGATGTTGGAAATTTGCATATTTGTCAGAACACATATATCTTATATCATTGAGCTCTGTTCGTTTTTGCAAAATAAATTATAAATATGTTAAAATTTTATTCGAAATTATGCTAATTTTTTCTCTGGTACTTGCTGGGATACGCCCCTAAAATTCTGCGCATTTCCGCAATACGTCATCACATCAGTGTGACGTGACAACGGGCAGAAGGCAGAACCTTGCCCGTTTCTTTGGTGTGTTAACTGCTTGCCATACTCATTCATTTCCTGAAGGATCGCCTCTTTTATTTGTGTAACTTGAAAAATGCTGTCACGTTGTAGCGCATTTGGGTGTTCTAATATCAGCAGTGAACAAGTGAGCCTTCACAAATTTCCAAAAGATGAGAAACTTCGACAAGAATCAGAATGGACCAGACAAGGACCGGTGGGTTCCTACTCGTATGTCTGCAGCGACCATTTTACTGCCGATTGTTTTCAGGAAAGACCTGGTTTACAAGAATCTTTAGGATTACCAGTAAGATTCAGAAGACTTTTAAAACCGGATGCTATTCCTACTATTTTTAAAAGAAAATCTACAGAAGAAAGTCCCACAGGAGCTACCATGTCGAAACAACGCAGGGACCATCGGAAGACTGTCCAGGAGATGAGTAAGTCTTTGTGTAAACATAATCGGAGGTGTGTAGTGTTTTAGATTATAAACTATATATTTTACGTGAGTTCATGTTGTTTTACTTTATACACTGTGAGTGTATAAAGCCAATTATCACGGCAGATTATTTATGTTCGCTGCTAACAGGGGCGGCCGTGGCGTAGTGGTAAGGGGAGTCGTCTCCCGATCGGAAAGTTGGCGGTTCGACTCCCGGGACCTGCACCATGTGTCGTTGTGTCCTTGGGCAAGACACTTAACCCTGAGTTGCTCCCGGTAGGACTGGAAAGCACCTTGCATGGTAGTCTGCCGCCACCGGTTTATGAATGTGTGTAGCATTCAATATATGTGTAGCACTTTGAGATTTTCAGTAATGAAAAGTGCGTTATAAATTGAATTAATTATTATTATTATTAACAAGCTAGCCGAATCAGTAGCACACACACTTTTCTAATGATGTATTTTTAAATTATGTCTGCGCGATCAGGTAACATCTGTAGTTTCTTTTTATTCGGGGAGGGATATTAATGAGAGTTTTGGATGATTTACTGTCTTAAAATGATATATCGCTGACGCGACCGGTAATAAGCCGAGATGCAGCTAACACACTAGCCGAGATACAGGCCACGTTGCTATTTATGTATTTTTAAATTATGTCAGCGCGATCAGGTAACATCTGTAGTTTCTTTTTATTCGGGGAGGGATATTAATGAGTGTTTTGGATGATTTACTGTCTTAAAATGATATATCGCTGACGCGACCGGTAATAAGCCGAGATAGCAGCTAACACACTAGCCGAGATACAGGCCACGTTGCTATGTGTGTATTTTTAAATTATGTCAGCGCGATCAGGTAACATCTGTAGTTTCTTTTTATTCGGGGAGAGTCTATTAATGAGAGTTTTGGATGATTTACTGTCTTAAAATGATATATCGCTGACGCGACCGGTAATAAGCCGAGATAGCAGCTAACACACTAGCCGAGATACAGGCCACGTTGCTATTTATGTATTTTTAAATTATGTCAGCGCGATCAGGTAACATCTGTAGTTTCTTTTTATTCGGGGAGGGATATTAATGAGAGTTTTGGATGATTTACTGTCTTAAAATGATATATCGCTGACGCGACCGGTAATAAGCCGAGATAGCAGCTAACAAACATTAGCCGAGAGCCTGGAGCAAACACGTTGCTAATTATGTATTTTTAAATTATGTCTGCGTGATCAGGTAACATCTGTAGTTTCTTTTTATTCGGGGAGAGTCTATTAATGAGAGTTTTGGGTGATTTACTGTCTTAAAATGATATATCGCTGACGCGACCGGTAATAAGCCGAGATAGCAGCTAACACACTAGCCGAGATACAGGCCACGTTGCTATGTATGTATTTTTAAATTATGTCTGCGCGATCAGGTAACATCTGTAATTTCTTTTTATTCAGGGAGGGTTTATTAATGAGAGTTTTGGATGATTTACTGTCTTAAAATGATATATCTCAGACGCGATCGGACATGCTCCGCCATTATTATTTAAATGCATGTTGGAGCGTGCCTTCCCGTTGTCACGTCAGTGATGGCATAGTTACATTGAAAAAGTAACTTAGTTAAGTTACTGATTAGTCCTTGGGAAAATTAACTTAGTTAAGTTACTGATTACTTGATTTGGAAAGTAACTAAGTTAGATTACTAAGTTACTTTATTACCACTTTCGGCCGCTAGGGGTAGCAGTACCACTTTCATTTTTTTGTACTTCATTGTGTTTTATGAGTGTGGACAAAGTCAAACACTAAAGCTGTTTAGAAAAAGTTTATGTTGTTTATTTTCTTAAAGGGACAGAAATGTTTGTGAAACCTTGTTTTCGTACCAGTTTGAAGGAGCGGTGTACAATAATTCAGGGAATAAGATTGTGGAATGGTCTGGAAGAAAATGTTAAAACAGCCAGATCTCTGTATATATTTAAGAGATTGTTAAAAGGGATTTTTTGAAAGAATATGAAAAACTAGCATAAGAATTTATATGAATCGTTGTTTGAGTTGATGTAGTCTTTAATTTGATGATGTAGTTAACTTTGTTCTTTGGTAAATTATTGTTGTGAGTATCTTTGGGTAAAAGGGGCAGAGATTATAAGATTATTCTTCATCTGCTGCCTTTCATTTTATTTTGAATGTATGTTTTTTATTTTTTTGAGTTGTTACTTGATTTTAATGAAATGAATAAAATTTAAATAAATAAATAAATAAATAAATAAATAAATAAATAAATAAAAAAGACTTGATTTCTAAACTTAAAAATATTTAGATCACAGATCAAAAGTTTAAACTGAGAGAATGTATCATTTTAAGGTAAAAATATGTTGTTTCAAAATTTCATAGCGTCAACAAATCCCAAAAAAGTTGGGACAAGTCTATTTTTACCACTGTAAGTGGACCCCTTACCGATAGCCTTGGCCCCCCCCCCCCCAGCAATAAAAGTCTAGCTCCCACTGTTGTTCTGTGCAGCCAGCCCCATCCCACCCGCGCGGGTGGGATGGGGCTGGCTGCACAGAACGCTGTCCCACACAATGTCCCACCCACGCGCGTGCACATAGCGAACAACTTTTTTAAATCCAGCTGATCATTGACCATTTCGTGAATTTATTAAGGAAAGGTTAAGCTCAGACACATCTTTGCTATCATTTTTAGCAAACAAATAATTGTTTTTACCGTGTTTTTGAAGCTAGACAACACCTCCTCCTCGCTCCATCCGTACATTTGTCAGCCTGGTGTCAGGTTTCTCAGTGTCTTTTTATTTTTAATCACTCCCCGACCCGAGACGCATGAGGAAATAAAATTAAATTACAGTACTACAGAAAATGACAAAACAAAGTAACGCACGGTAAATTTTGATAAGTAACTTTAATCTGATTACTGGATTTTGAAAAGCAACGCGTTAGTTTGCTCGTTACTGAAAAAAGTGGTCTGAGTAGAGTAACGCGTTACTTTGTAACGCGTTAATGACATCACTGATCTGGACCTACCATTCCGTGCTCGTTTGTCTCTCTTTTCTGTCCTCTCGCCAGTCAAAGCAGATAGCCACTTGTTCTGAGTCTGGTTCTGCTGGAGGTTTTTTCCTTTTAAAAGGAAGTTTTTCCTTTCCACAGTTGCCATTGTGCTTGCTCAGGATGGGAGACTGCAACAAAGCCAAGATTCAACTTGTCTGCTGGATTCCTTAGATAGAGAACTTTACTTATTGGCTTTTTTATGAATGTGAATGTTCCTGTAAAGTGCCCTGAGACAACTTTGTTGTGATTTAGTGCTATATAAATAAACTGAATTGAACTGAATGAGGGGAAAATAGAGCGAGAGATCGATAGGCAGATAGGTGAATCTGTGTATGGTTTGTTCTTTGGTTATTCCGTTTCAAAATAAAAACGAACTAACCAAACAAGCTTTGGTTATTCCGTTTTTTCGTTTTAAAACGAAATTACAAAAACGGTTTTTAAACGTTTTTTTGGTTATTTCGTTTTTAAAACGAAATTAGAAAAACAGAAATTGCAAAAATAAAAAAAGGGTGCGATTTGGTTTTTGTGTAAATACGGTTGTTGTTTTAATTTGTAGCGATACCGGAAATGACGTACCGGACAACAAAACATTCCTAAATAATAGGCAATGGCTGCACTTGAACCGTTTTCTGCATTGATTATCGAAATTTTTGAGAGAGGAAAACCACACTCTGAAATCAGTAATGTTTTGCATCGCCATGGAGCTCCACATTACTCGGTAATGAGTGTCGGAAGGTTTTGTATGGAGCACAACTTGCGAAGACACAACGTGTCGGACGCCGATTTGGAACGTGCTGTACTTTCTTCAGTTTACCAAGTATGTATCAAAGTTTATGGACAATATACTGCGATAAAATGAGCGAAACTTGTAAATACAAGCTAGCTGACGTTAGCTTTCTCTAGGCCAGGGGTGTCAAAGTCAAATACACCGAGGGCCAAAAAAACAAATTTGCTACAAGCCAAGGGCCGGACTGGTTCAATGTTTATTATAAGGAGGTGATAGAAGTTTTTTTTCTTCTTTCTGCACTCTTTTCATTCAATGTTTTTTTTATGAATTTGTTTTATTTTGTCTCTTTTAAATGAATGAATAAATGAATTAAATAAAATATTAAATAAAGCCTCAATAAACACTTATGATCAATAACTCATGTGAATAATGCAGAATACCATCCTGATTTATGCTCAATAATCCAGGTGAATAACACAGAATAACATCCTGATTTATGCTCAATAATCCAGGTGAATAACAGAATAACACCCTGATGCATGCTCAATAATCCAGGTGAATAATGCAGAATAATAAACGCTTCTTTCATAACTTCTCCATCACTGAAAGACTTCTTATGTTGAGCCAGGATGCAGCTAACACGGTAGGAGGCGATCGTAGCAACTTTTAGGAGGGAAATCTGTCTCAGTTTGTGCATCGTCTTGAAATGCCGCTTCAAGTTACACTTTTTGGGCAAGGCAACGCTCGAATTACAGATGAGGCAAATAGACTTCGAATTAGAATAAACAAAAAAAATACTCTAAAAAAGCTAAGTCTGGTCCTCTGGACATTCAAAAAATAAAACAAAACAAAGCAAAAAAAATGTAGAAACGTTTCGTCTTTCGTCCGAAAGACTTCCTCAGTCTGAGTTGCTGTGTTCAGCTCAGTCTTATAAATAGCACCCTCCCACAGTGTTGCACAACCAGTTGGCTGATGACAGCCTGAGCTGTCATCAGCCAACTGGTTGTGCAACACTGTGGGAGGGTGCTATTTATAAGACTGAGCTGAACACAGCAACTCAGACTGAGGAAGTCTTTCGGACGAAAGACGAAACGTTTCTACATTTTTTTTGCTTTGTTTTGTTTTATTTTTTGAATGTCCAGAGGACCAGACTTAGCTTTTTTAGATTTTTCTACCTGGATTATTGAGCATGCATCAGAGTAAAAAAAATACTCCTCCTCCCACTCTGTGTGAAAATAATAAGTTTTCGTTTGCTTGTTCGCTAGTTCTGCAGCATCCATGTTTACTGCGTACTGACATTCACTCCACAGCGCTCTCACGCACCGATAGCTCCACTGCTGTCTTAAAGTCTCGTGAGTCACCGCACCCAAAACTTGCGAGACTATGTCTGTGAGAATACAAGATGGGGAGGGCAGAGGAAAGCGTTGCTGCGCATTGGAACATCTTCACTTCTCCCACCCTCCACCTCCACCACTTCTGCCGGAGTTAGAATGAAGCTGAGCAGCGGACATGTCACCTCCACCACTTCTGCCGGAGTTAGAATGAAGCTTAGCAGCGGACATTTCACCTTGTTAACAGCTGAGAGCCGGCTGCCAGTGTTCTGTGGCTTGCGGGCCAGCTCTAATAGTTATTAAATATCATCCAGGGGGGCATAAATAATTGCTTCGCGGGCTGGATCTGGCCCGCGGGCCGCCACTCTGACATATGTGCTCTAGGCATTGTGTATACATGGTGCGTTACAGTAATGGACCAGCAGGGGTCCTCTTGCAGGCCAAAACAATAAAATAATGAGAAAGTGAAAGGCATAATTATTAACAATGTACATTTATCTTGTACCTATTACCTTCACGTACCTATAATACATCCAGAATAAATATGTCATAGTTTTAATTTAGATTTTGGGGTAAACAGCAATTCAAAGTACTTCAAAATGCTAATTTCAGTTTGCTTATCTATAACTTCTATTGAAAATGTTGATTGATTAAACAAAAGTGTGTGTGTATATATGCTTACACACATACATACACACACACACATATATACATATATATATATATATATATATATATATATATATATATATATATATATATATATATATATATATATATATATATATATATATATCGTAAACACCTTTTCAGGAAAAAATAGTAACAGCCATCAAACAAATAAATATTAACTTTTCTTTGTAACACTGAACATGAAATATGAATTTTGAATAGAGGTCATAGAAAAGCAAACTGAAAGAGGCATTTTGAGGTACTTTGACTTGCTCTTTTATACAAAATCTAAAACTGACATATTTATTCTTGATATATTTAGGTATGTGAAAGTAATAAGTTTTCATTCATTCATTCAACCTTTATTTATACAGGCTAGCCTCGTTGAGTCACGGGGACTCATTTACAAGAGGGACCTGTCTCACTCACACCAAACAACCATCCACTCTCACACTCACACCTAGGGTCAATTTAGAGTCACCAATCAGCCTAACAAGCATGTTTTTTGGTCTGTGGGAGGAAACCGGAGTACCCGGAGGAAACCCACGCATGCACGGGGAGAACATGCAAACTCCACCCAGAAAGGCACCGGACCGGGATTTGAACCGGCAACCTTCTCGCTGAGAGGCAGCAGCTCTACCAGTTGTGCCACCGTGCTGCCAAGTATGTCATAAGTATGGCATAATTGTATATTGTTTATAAATACTGAATGCATCTCATTTTCTCTCATTGTTTTTTGACTGCAGGGGCACTTTCTGTTTCTCTTATTGTAATGCACCATGTATGAGCCACACAAATCTTTAAGAGAGAACTAATGTTGACTGGTTTGACCGCAGTACATCAGATAACATTTTACATTTGTGTGTGTGTTAGACAGGACTATCCTATGGACCAGGGACGTGCAGAGGGGGGGGCTATGGGGGCTTGAGCACCTGCCCCTTTTGCTCCTTGCCCCCAAGTGCCCTTTTGGTCAAAAAAAAAAAAATTTTTTTTTTTTTTTTTTTAAATTTCCTATTCCTAAGCCTTCCTCTGACACATAATAACGTACTAAAATTATTTATTTTATTTTATTATTATTATTTTTGTATTTTGCAAGAAAAACAACATAATAAGCCCTCCGGTCACGTACCAACACTACATTCCCCACAATGCAACAGTAGTAGTAGGGGTGGGGCCAATCCAATCTGGAGTCGTGTCTCATGAACCCAGAGTAATAAGACCTGCCTCACATTCACATTAGGGTCAGTGGGGGAGCTGGCCCCCTTGGGGGCATTGCCGTTGGAGGGGCATGGCCCCACCCCTACTACTACTATTCAGCAAATCCCTTTCAGTTTGCAGCCAGCTACAGCGTGTGGACTGAGTGAGTAGCACTTTAGCTAACAGCTAGCCAACTTTTCATAGTAACATGTCCGCTGTGTGGAAGTATTTTACACTAAACACCACAAGACAGCAACGTGCAATGTCTGCAGAGCCATAGCGCCACATTAAGCTGCGGTCAAGTTAGTTTTATGTTGGACATTCGAGCTCCGGAGCTTCAGCGGGACGCCACTCTCGCTGAACCGAAACAGGGAGACCGACCGCGGCCAGCTGCATCCAGTCCGACCCACTGTCTGACCGTCTCGTAGGACGGACAGGCAGAGAGCGGCTGACCGAAATCAGAGCGCCCGCCCCGGATTGAACAATAAAAACACACCGCGGCTGAAGCCACGGAGCTCAAATGTTCACCGAGAAGTTGCTAAACTTCATCATAATTAATGAACAACAGCTATCAGCTGTAGAAAATGAAGGATTTCGCAGCTTGATACTTGCAGCCAACAGTAAACAATCATAAAAAAGCATATTAATTAAAAATCACAAGAAAACTATGTTAAAAAAACGAAACATAAACATTTACATTATAAAACAATGTAAAATACTAAAAGCAGGAACATGTCTGTCTGTGTTGGTTTATGCAAGAACTTAACAGATGTAAAGCTATTTAATATTTTATTTAATCCATTTAATCATTCATTTAAAAGAGACAAAATAAAACAAATTAATAAAAAAGAAAACATTGAATGAAAAGAGTGCAAAAAGAAGAAGAAGAAAAAATCTTATATCACCCCCTTAAAATAAACACTGAACCAGTCCGGCCCTTCGCTTGTAGCAAATTAGTTTTTTTGGCCCTCCATGTATTTGACTTTGACATCCCTGGCTTATGCAATAAGGAGCACATCGCCCGTCCAAAAACTATCATCTCTCCATAATGGATATATGTCCGATCTTCTAACTTCCTTTGCTGCATAATGTACATTGCATTTATTCTAGCGTTAGGTAAATGTATCTCGAAGGAAAATAGCACTTAAATAAAAGTCCAACAAGAATATTCATTTAGAATTAAAAATAACTCACCCTGAACTACCATAATAGATAAA
>JBBPBX010005814.1:56133-70704 GCA_038048925.1 Garcialebias charrua | reverse complement strand
GCTACAGACAGGAGGTGGAACACCTGGAGAGCTGGTGCAAAGAGAATAATCTTCACATGAATGTGAAGAAGACAAAGGAGATGATTGTGGACTTCAGAAGGAACAAACACACCCATGCCCCACTGAAAATAGGTGGGTCTGCAGTGGAAGTGGTCTCCAGCTACAAATACTTGGGTGTACACATGAATGATAACCTCAGCTGGAGCAACAACACCACCAGCCTGATCAAGAAAGGTCATCAGAGACTCTACTTCCTCAGACGGCTGAGACGAGCTGGTCTGAGCAGCCCAGTTCTCACCTCGTTCTACAGGTGTGCAGTGGAGAGCGTCCTGTGCTCCAGCATCAACGTGTGGCATGGAGGCTGCACAGTTGAAGAGAGGAAAGCTCTGCAGAGAGTGGTGAAGGCTGCACAGAAGTCTGTTGGAGTCAGTCTCCCCACAATCACAGACATTTATACCTCCAGATGCAGGAAAAGAGCCACCTGCATCATGAAAGACCTCACTCATCCAGCACACTCACTCTTTGCCCCACTCCCCTCAGGACGGAGGTTGAGGAGCATCAAGTGTAGAACCACTAGACTGAGGAACAGCTTCTACCCTGAGGCTGTTAGACTCATGAATAAATAAAAATAAAATAAAAAATAAACACTGCAAAATATCACATCATGCTGATGCTGATCTGTTTTCTTGTTGCTGTGTTCATCTGTGTTCATCTGTGACCATCTGCTCATACAAACTCATGTTCGTGCTGCTGTTTATTCCCACTATATTAGGCTTAGTGTATTACTAGTTGATGTTTTTCTTAGTTAATTCTAGATGTTATTACTGTTTTTCTCTTTCATTTGTTGTTGGATGTAACTGGGACCTCGTGTACATAATCTCGTTTTCATCACATGTACCACATGCGGTGCAAATGACAATAAAGACTCTCTGACTCTGACTCTCTGACTCTGACTCAAATGTTCTCTATAGGTGAAAGATCTGGACTGCAGGCTGGCCATTTCAGTACCCGGATCCATCTCCTACGTAGCCATGATGTTGTGATTGCTGCAGAATGTGGTCTGGCATTATCTTGTTGTAAAATGCAGGGTCTTCCCTGAAAGAGATTACATCTAGATGGGACCATATGTTGTTCTAGAACCTGAACATAGTTGGAGTGCAAACGTCTGAACTTGTGGAGCTTGCTTAGAAATGGCTTCCTTTTTGCACTGTAGAGTTTCAGCTGCAACGACGGATGGCACGGTGGATTGTGTTCACTGACAATGCTTTCTGAAGTATTCCTGAGCCCATTCTGTTATTTACTTGACAGTGGCATTCCTGTTTGAGGTGCAGTGACGTTTAATGCCGGGTACCTACCTAAATTGTCAGAACGCTCCTGCCGCCCCCTTTTGGCTGCTTGTCACGGTCACACTGGGAGACACTGAGACGCGTCTGATGACGCGCACTGGGGGGAGGCAGAGGAGGGAGTCTAGCTCGTTTTCCGGGTAGTTGTTGTGTTTTCATGCTGCTGGCAGATAAAATCAGCAGCACGTGACCCCCGTTCCTACTGGAGTGGGTTTTCTACGAGCCGAACTGCAGCTCCGACAGTCTTTGTTGAGATTAAAACGTTTTTTTTTTTTATGTTTGGGGTGATCGTACGCTGGAGCGGACAGCAGCAACTGTTTAAAATGCCAAGTTTCTTACCGGAGTCTGGTTCCAATTCATGGAGGCTCGATGGGGTAAGTTTAAAAAGTCCAAAAAAAAGTCCCGTTGTCGTTGTGTAATCACATAGCAGAGGCTCTCCCGATTGGTTGTTGCGATGCGTCGAGCAACGTTGAGCCGCAAAATATCAACTTTTCGATCCGACGCTGCTCAACGCGTAGGTTGCTTCGGACACGCGCGTGCGCGGAAAGAAACTGCTGCGTGCCGCCGCGCCGCTTTAAACACTCAAAATGCGCCGCTTCACGATACGCCGCGCCTCGACGCATCTCCACATAGACTTTGCATGTAAACCGGCCGCTTCCGCCGCCTGACACGGGTCCAGTGGGTAACCGGCATTAAGGGCCCAGAGATCACGAGCATCTAGTAGTTTTACGTCCTTGACCCTTACGCACAGCGATTGTTCCAGATTCTCTAAATCTTTTGATGTTATGCACGGTTGATGATGATAACTTAAAAGTCTGCTATTTTATGCTGGGTAACACCATTCTGATATTGCTGCACTATCTTTCTGCACAACAATGGTGGAATTGGTGATCCTCTTACCATCTTGGCTTCTGAGAGACACTGACATCTGAGAAGCTCTTTTTATACCCAATCATGTTTTCAATTGACCTAATTAGTGTTAATTGGTCTTCCAGCTGTTCGTTATATGCACAATTTCCTTTTTCCAGCCACTTATTGCTACTTGTCCCAAATTTTTTGGGATTTGTTGACAATGTGAAAATTTTAAACTGCATATTTTTCTTTTAAAATGTTATATTTACTCGGATTAAACTTTTAATCTGTCATCTATGTTCTATTATGAATAAAATATTGACATTTGCCATCTCCACATCATTGCATTCAGTTTTTATTCACAATTTGTTTAGTGTCCCAACTTTTTTGGAATCCGGTTTGTATATTTATATATACTAAAATAAACTACTACTTACTACTAGGCCTGTCACGATAAATTTTGCTGGGCAATTAATCGTCTCAGAAATTATTGCGATACATGATAATATTGTTTGAAATTTAACATTAGTAATTATTGTCAAATTTAAGAAGAAATGTCGATGTTTTGAGTGTAGTATCTTTTTTAAACCACTGGGTGGCAGTATAAGACTGAAGAACCGAAGAATGGATAGTGAGGGAGCGAGCAGCGTACCTCTAAGAAAAATGGGAGGGAGGCCTCTTGACATGACATGGACTGTCTCTCCTTCCTTTTTCGGTTCTCAAAATGGCGGACGCTCTGCGTGGTTTGAGCTTTTTAGCATAGCATTTTTCACACAAAGCTTTTAATAATAGCTTCTTTTTGCAGAGGAAAAAGAACTTTTTACACAAAGTATCCTGATGCATGCTCAATAATCCTGGTAGAAAAAAAAAAAAAGTTACGTCTGGTCCTTTGGACATTCAAAAAACAAAACAATATTTTTGTTTTGTTTTTTTGTATGTCCAGAGGACCAGACTTAACTTTTTAGATAGGTTTTTACACAACGGCACCAGTTTCAACCGTGAATTTTGGAGCCTTGACAAGACTGAGGTTTTTCACCCCCCGATGAAGCTTCTCAGCTTAGCTGCTTTTAATGATCCAAAAACTCAATTTTGGATTGTTAAAACGGATTTTAAAGAGAAAGGGAGGGGTCAGTGAAGAGCACTGGAGTTGAGCCTTTTGTCATCCAGTGTCTTCAGTAGAAAGAGACACGAAGAAACGATAAAGCCGATAAATGAAAATGAGGTCGATAATTTTCATTTATCATGTGATTAATTGATTTATTGTAACAGGCCTACTTACTACTATTCCTACTTTGAGGTTTTTCACTTATCGCGGAGCTTCAGGGTACGGATCCCACGTGATAAACGAGGGACTACTGTGACTGCTGAAATCTTTTTTGCCAAAAATCAACTGGCACTGCGCACGAGAGGACTCACTGTTTCAGTTCTTCGAAATTTAACAAGATTAATCCCTAAAAACGAGTGGTTTGCTCTACATTATAGTAAAGGTGTGTCTACCTTTTCCTTAATAAATTCACTTTAATGGTCAAAAAGGCTTCATTTTGCACGTTTGTTAAATTACGAGCCACATTCGATCTTTGGCAGGAGAAACGAAGCTTCTTAGACCATTAAAGTGCATTTATTAAGGAAAAGGTAGACTGAGACACACTTTGCTATAATGTCAAGCAAACAAATCATAGTTTTTTGAGGTGTTAATCTTGTTCAATTTTAAAGAACTAAAACAGTGACACCTCTCGTGCACGCTTCCGTGGCGCCAATCGATTTTTGGCACGACAGATTTCAACAAATATGCCAAAAAGAAAGTTATTCATATTCTTTGTTCAAACCATTAAATTCAGTTTGTGATGGCGTAAGTGTCAGCCCGTGCTGACAGGTTAAAACTTCTTGAGGTCATCTGAAGAAACACTGGCCTCGGATTCTGCTCCTGCAGGTCTTGAGATCTGAGGGCGGACCTGGACATGCCCATGCCTGGAGGGATCCTGTCCGGGTATTTCACAGCCATCCTCACGCCGTTCAGCACAGAGCCCTGAAAAAGGAGCACGTGGGTCATGGAAGGATGAGATTTAAGCTCGTTTTCTTTAGCTGCTGGGGAGGAAATATTCTGACGGCAGGTCATGCTGCCCTTCAGCTCTGAGTCCGGTGACCTTTTTGATACGCCGAGAGGCTGTAGAAAAGTGACCCGTGCTGCAGAATGGCTCACAATGAACAAAAGTAAATAAATAAAGTCTATAAAAACAGCCTAAACTGAACAAGTTCAAACAAGTAAAACAGCTAATCTTACTTAAATCAAAGTTTTTAACAGGTCTGTCTTCAGAAAAAACCCAATAATTCCAGTCATTTTAATTTCCTTTGAAATTGACTTATTTTCCCTGACGGCTGCTGTAGTGCTAGGAAATCCCTTCATATAATGTTCGGTATTCAGAAGCTTGTAGCATTTGCTGCTTGGGGCACTTCCTGTGGGATTATATTTCTGACAGAATAACCATGTAAAAGTTTATAAATTAAATAGAAATGTGTACGCTCAATCAACCAGGAAAATAAACCACAAAATAAAGATAAATCGTGTCATCTGTTATTATTTTTTGTGTGATTTAAATATGAACTATGTCAACAGATCAGAAATTTTTACACAAAGTTTTAAAGCCACACCATGTTGGTCTCGTTCCACTTGGACTAGCCTTTAGCTCGTCGCTTTGATTCAAGTCAAAACTATTTTTTTCGAGCCGAGCTTGTTTAAAGGGCCATCTACAACAAAATAATACCATAACTCGATGGTTCCCAACACTGGTCCTTGAGGAACATCAAGCTGTGTGTTTTAGTCCGTTTCCCTGCTTTAACACACCTGATTTAAATGAATGGATGATTAACAGGCTTATGCAGAACATCTGAATCAGGTGTGTTGGAGCAAGAAAACAACTAAAACATGCAGGATGGTGTTCCTCAAGGACCTGGGTTGGGAACCACTGCTTTTCCACAGAACCCAAATAAAAAAATAAAAATAAAAAACTGAACTTTTGCTTTAAAGGGGAAAAAAAATCCTAATATTAAATGTACCAATTATTTGATAAATTGTTTCAGATTCAATTGAAGCAGAATCTGAACTTTCCCATTTTAACGAGTCCAATAATTGAGACTTTAAAACAAACGAGGACTAAACCAGAGGTAGAGGTCAGGATCGACCTGGAACATCAACCCTGGCTGTACAGAGTAGCACGTTTTTATAGATACCATATTTTCCGGTGTATAGGTCACACCTTTTTATGGTTTTTTTCAAGGCCTGCGACCTATACACCGGTGCGACCTATTGTTATCACTTTCGGTGAAACAAATTTTAAAATCCAGCTCATTTCACAATTACGTTCATTTATTAAGGAAAAGTTCAGCTCAGACACATATTTGCTATAATTTTTATCAAACAAATAATTGTTTTTAAGTGTTAATCTTCTTAAAAGCCTTGCTGTGCGCTCCTGTGGCAGACATTTGCAGCAGAGCTAAACGTAGGTGCGACCTATCTAGGGATTTTTCCAATCTATTGGTGATAATTGGACAATGCGACCTATACACCGGTGCGACCTATACACCGGTGCGACCTATGCACCAGAAAATACGTGTTTTTGACTAAGAACCAAGATGTTCTTGACTAATAAACCTGCTTAAACTGATTTTTACTTTTGCACAGACTGATCACAACTTCAACAGGATTCGACACACACACAGGAGTTACGTGGCTCTGTGACAGCGGGTGGCTTCACAAATATTTAGCGAAAGCTCAATTTGGTTTCCAGTTTCCTTTAAACCAACTATAGAGAGAAGAGCAAACTGGGACGAGACAAGAATCAAAGATCTGGTCGTACTCACATGAAAGCGTCTGATGGCTTCGTCACAGTGCTCCGCGTTTGTAAAGTTGACAAAGGCACAACGTTTGTAAGGTAAAACCTTCACACTATGGACCACCCCTGCCCTGAAACAGAGACAAATATTTACTCAAACAGCTCAGCACACGGCTGGATGCGTTCATATAAAACAAAAATAAGTACATTTATAAAGAATTGGCAGAAGAACGTCTTACTTGCTGAACAGGTTTGTAATCGTGGACTCCGTCAGTGGGAAAGACAAGTTCCCCACCCAAACTGGAAACAGCTCTCTGCAACAAAAACATCACCTGGAAATTAAAACTCAGTTCAGTGAATACACAAATATCAAGACGTGGAATTAAACCACCAACTATTTTCTGTTAAAGACTAGAACAGGGCTATTAAATCAGGCCCACGGGTGAACTCGGTTCAAACCACCAATGGGTTCATTTTTTTTAATCCTGGGGCGTCAAACTCTGTTACAAAAAGGGGACCAAAATAAAAATCTTATATTGAGCCAACTTCCTTCATTATGACTCCCAGTCAGATACCCGACTCTTTTCTTGGCTGCAGGTTCCTCAACAAGAGTTTTGTCGGCCTCATTTGACGTTGGTCACTTTTACTGCATCAAAATCAAAGATTACAGAAAAATCCAAGATAGTGGGGTTTTTTTTTTTTTGGCTTCAAAGTTGTCCAACTGTCATGAGAAGTCTTAAAGTAGGCTCAGTTTTGAAGTAAAATAAAAAACTAAAAATTTTACTTTGGGTTCAGTATGTAATTTCTGGAACACGCTGGAACTTAGGAAAATTTTGAACAGAGACACGTTTCTGGTCCCTCCCCCTCAGAGCCATATATGGCTCTGTTACCCTTGCTCTGCTGAAATTCAAATTCAAGCTCTGTTTTTATTGGCTGATTCAAATTCAAGCTCTGTTTTTATTGGCTGATTCAAATTCAAGCTCTGTTTTTATTGGCTGATTCAAATTCAAGCTCTGTTTTTATTGGCTGGTTAACGGCGGGTCACTGTGGCTTTTTAGAAATGCTTTTAGAGAAGCAAGGGGACAATAGTTTTTTTCAGAGATTACTTGTCTAAAATCAGTATGTCAGGAGGTAGTGACAGAGTGAAGAAATATGTTAAAAATATATTGTTAGAAAAGTTACATACAGCTCCTTTAAAGTATCACCTTACGAGATGTTAACAAAATCGGTCCTAGAGTTTGACACGCGTTTTAAACCATAAAACAAACTTTCTTAATGACAAGAACAGCTGGATGCCCGGCCCCTGAGCAGTTTAGTTGAATAACCCTGGACTAGAACATCCTCCGTATAAACTCCTGAACCTCCACTCAGACATTACTGATGACTTCATGCTCACAGGGGTGGGGGGTTGTAGTCGGTCTTCGTAGCCTGAGTATAATTAGTCTTAACACTGGAAATATTCGGGGTCGGGACTAAAGGTTCTTTCAGAGGTTGTTTTTCGGGGATTGTGTGCGGCTGAGCAGCGACAAGCGAAGCACGTGTGTTGGCTGAAAGGACCGGAGACACTCCGGTGATGGATGTTGCTTGAGCCGGTGGGGGAGCGTCGATTACAGCTCCTAAAACCCAAAACAAATAGATGCGTTTAAAATAAAAATATTCAACAGAGTGCACCAGCCCCATGCTGTAATGACTCACCTGGCTGAGGATGTAATTTGGACAGCACCTCTAACGCTTTTTTTACAGTCCCGTGGATAATTAAAGCATTGGAACTCTGCTCACGAGTGAAACCGCACTCCTGACGGAAAACAAAAACACAGGTCAACAGAAAATACGTCAACTACTTCATGTGATTTAGAGCTGATGGGCTTTGTGCTACAGTGCAGGTTCAACTAACCCTAACAAGGAATCGTACTCCACGATACTAGGGCTGGGAGATGTATCGAATATACTCGATGTATCGCGAGTTTTTCCATTCACTATAGTTAAAATGGCTCTATCGCAACCATCAAGTAAAATTAGACTTGAAAATCTGTGTACCGGTAGTTCTTTTTCTCCCGTATGTGCAAACTACATGCAGCCCCCCACTTGACTGAATACAAACGCAGTCCCTCGTGTGCTGCAGCTCACATGCTTACTAACGTTGTGAAGGCGGCGCAGCTGAGGATTATTATTTAATGTAAACTGTTTTTTTTAGACATTTATTTTGTATATTTACAGCTGTTTGTTAACAAATGTGCCTGTGTGACAGTTGGAACAAAAAAAATAAAATATTGATATACGAACCGGATTCCAAAAAAGTTGGGACACTAAACAAATTGTGAATAAAAACTGAATGCAATGATGTGGAGATGGCAAGTGTCAATATTTTATTCGTAATAGAACATAGATGACAGATCAAAAGTTTAATCTGAGTAAATGTAACATTTTAAAGGAAAAATATGTTGATTCAAAATTTCAGTGTCAACAAATCCCAAAAAAGTTGGGACAAGTAGCAATAAGTGGCTGGAAAAAGGAAATTGAGCATATAACGAACAGCTGGAAGACCAATTAACACTAATTAGGTCAATTGACAACATGATTGGGTATAAAAAGAGCTTCTCAGAGTGTCAGTGTCTCTCAGAAGCCAAGATGGTAAGAGGATCACCAATTCCACCATTGTTGCACAGAAAGATAGTGCAGCAATATCAGAATGGTGTTACCCAGCATAAAATAGCAAAGACTTTTAAGTTATCATCAACTGTGCATACAATCTCTGTGATAGGTTTCTTACTGTGAAGTGTCCTTGGGTGTCCTGAAAGGCGCTTTTAAATAAAATGATTATAATATTATTATTATTATTATTACGTCATCAGAAGATTCCGAGAATCTGGAACAATCGCTGTGCATAAGGGTCAAGGCCGTAAAACTCTACTGGATGCTCGTGATCTCCGGGCCCTTAAACGTCACTGCACCTCAAACAGGAATGCCACTGTCAAGGAAATAACAGAATGGGCTCAGGAATACTTCCAGAAAGCATTGTCAGTGAACACAATCCACCGTGCCATCTGCCGTTGCCAGCTGAAACTCTACAGTGCAAAGAGGAAGCCATTTCTAAGCAAGCTCCACAAGCTCAGACGTTTGCACTGGGCCAGGGGTCATTTAAAATGGAGTGTGGCAAAATGGAAGACTGTTCTGTGGTCAGATGAGTCATGATTTGAAGTTCTTTATGGAACACTGGGGCGCCATGTCATACGGACCAGAAGTTGTCCCAACATTTCTGGAATCCGGTTTGTAGATGTTGGCACCTCCACATCATTGCATTCAGTTTTTCTTCACAATTTGTTTAGTGTCCCAACATTTTTTGGAATCCGGTTTGTATAGTGTATATCGCGATTTATCTAAAAAAAACAAAAAACCATTGATATTAATTTTGTGCTCATCGCCCAGCCCTGCGTGGTACAACGACCAAAGCTAGTTATTGGCTCCAGAAGTCAACTTAGGATTTCTGACCGAGTTTTATTTGACTATTAAAAACTGGTGAAGAGAAACATGACCATGAAACTGGTAGCATGTCCAGCCAAAAATGAAGGAGATCCTCAAAATCTATTAAACTTACAAATACTGCCAGCTCGTCATAAAAGGAAGAGTAGATGTAACATTACTGAAACAGAATTAATGTCTGCATGCGACATCCATTTAAGCTTTTGTTTCCGTTTTCAACCCTTTCAATGCAGCAAAGTTTTTAAAACAGACAGTTTTCTGAATCCAGTGCAGCAGTGGAAGTCAGGAACAGCTAAACTAACACCACTTGGTTGAGCTCGTTTGGTTCTGGAGCAGGTTAAGTTTAAACCACAGAATTAACAGTCAGGTGAAAACTGAACCGGCTTCATGACACTGATAATCCTTAAATGAATCACACCGGATGCTTTCTTTCTTTACCCAGGGTTGAGACCAGCGCAAGAGATATACTGTACTAGCTTGTGTTCCTTAGTAGCTGTTTGTGTTGTCCTTACTTGTCTAAAATAGTTGCATAAATAAATGCCCCTTTCATCCCATTTGACTGCAAAACAACAGGAATGTTAACGTTACCATTAATTGTATTATCTGCACTCGCATAAGCTCCTGAGCAGCTTCTGCATACGAACTCTCCCGTTTCAGAACGTCCCTGAAGGCATCAGCTGCCTCTTCATACCTCTGAAAGACAAACACAACAAAAGGTCAACATGACATGGAACAAGCGCCAATCAGAAATTGAGCATCGTAAGTAACATGAACATGAAGGGATGTTGACACAAGTCCAACGGGATTAAAGTCAGAACGATCTGAACGACAAATACAACCGAATTATATTTAAATGTCCACAAACATTGTTGAAAAGGGTTTAACATTCAGGGATGTATCCAGTTCTTAGTTTTCACTGTGACTACCGTACTTCAAGAATTCTACAACTGAAAATTAAATGAAACTATCTCTCTGGGGTTCCACAAGGACCAGTTCTTGGAACACACATATTTTCATTCACATATTTGATGTTAGCTTTATAAACTATCCTACAATTTATACATCAAATACACATAGTCATACAAGGTTTTCCCCTCTAAAGATCTCAGTTCTGAAAGCTAAAACTACATTTTATTATGCTGGACATCGAGAAATCTTTTACAAGTTTAACAGAGACAAAACTGAGATAGCTATTACAGAATGAAAAATGGGTTCAAACTCGGTGACACTTTCTGAAACACAGCAAGACAGTTAAAAATGCTTGGAATTACCTTGTTTTTCAGAACTAAAGTGGTCGTATGTATATAAAAAGCAGAAAGAAGACAGTCGTTCATGTTGGTGTTGCGGGTTTACACAAACAAGACTAAAGAGTTTAAAACACTGCAGCTAAAGTTCTTACATAAACGTGGAATCATTGCATTTATTGCAACTGAAGACTGATGAATTGCATTAAACATGAGATTATTCTAAATGAAGATAGCTTTAAAAGACAGAAAAATCTAAATAGTGCATTTCCTCTTTATGTACAGAGCCTTATGAAATCCTGTTTGTCTAAATCTGGTTTTCTTTCAGATGGCGCAGAGCAAAATGTGCCAAAATCAATTTAACAATAATTGTGTTGATTAGTTTTTTTTAGTTTTTGTTTGGAGCCAAAACTTAAAACAAAAATACATTTGCACAGTCCAGCTCCCAGTAAAAAAAATAAAATCCACTAAATTTTCTGTCGATTGTCCTTCAAAATAACTTCATGAGTCTTAATGTTTGATTTACGAGTACCGGTATACATAGCTGTAACCTTCTGTAGCTTTTCTTGTTTCTACTTTCAGCGTTTGCATTCCTGGAAAATTTAACAGAGTGCATTTCTTACGTAAAATGTAATGTCTAAATCAGGGGTGTCAAACTCACTTACAAAAGAGGGCCAAAATTAAAACCTTTTTAAAACTAAGGGTCAATTTCAGAAACTGCATAAACGCAAATCAGATACCAGACATCTCATCTTGGTCACAGGTTCCTCAACAAAGACTTTGATTGGTCTCATTTGATCCTCTTTCAAAGATTACTGAAAAAATTCAAGAGATAGACATATTTTACATTTCACATATCATCTTGGGGGCCAGATAAAATGTCAACGAGGGCCACATTTGGCCCCCGGACCTTGAGTTTGACACATATGGTCTAAATGAACCATTTGTTTCATAATCGTTTTGTTCCTGAAGAGATCTGTAAGTAATTTATTGTGAAGTTTACCTGCAGTGAAATGTGCTAAAAAAAATGCACCAAACATAATCACATCGTCAAGGGGCTAAATCCAATAGATATGAAAAAAAAAAAACTAGGAATAATCCTGTGTAAAACACACACATGTTGTTATTGCTTTAGTTCTTACTTCACAACACTGGCGTCTTGAAAGAATCTGAATCCTGGAGATACAAAAAGCTGAATATAAAAGAGTTCTTGTGTGGTTGATGAGCTCACCTTTAGACCTGCCAGAGCTCTGCCCTTCCTGAAGAGCCCTTTAACCCAGCCCGGACAGAAGCCCAAAGAAAGCTCTGCATCGGCCAGCGCCTTCTCGCATTCCTGCAACTTCTCAAAGCAGAAGGAACGATTGCCGAACAACCTGTGGCGAGGACGACACGAGCGGTTCAAACTCAGCGACTGAGGAAATCACGATTAATACAATTAAACACAAGAGGCAGGTTCTTACTTATACTCTTTAGGGTTGTATTTAATTGCATCTGTGTAATACTTGACAGCCATGTTATAGTCTCCTGAACTGGCGAACTTATTTCCCATAACTACAAACAGAAAAGAAAATTAAATCTCAACGGATAACTTTTATTTTAATAGGAATAAAGTGTGAAAACGTACTTGCGAGATCAGTGCTTATTTTTACGTTATCTTCAAAAGTGAGGCTGGCGGGAGCGACAGAATCCTGTAAATAAATAAAAAAGGGGGCTGAAGGGTTTGTGATGTGTTCAAACCGATCCAAGCACAGAATTCACGAGTACTTTCACCTTAGTTAAAAAGATTTATTGAACAACGGAGTTATAATATACAGAAAATCACGTGATAAATCAATATGCATATTGAGGAGCAAAAAACGAACCTTGCTGCTGAATCGCCTAAGATTTTGCTCAGCTTCTTAATAGCCTTTAGGTATATTTATAGCTTTCTGCAAAGTCCCACCCCCTCAGAGGCGGACCAGACTTCAATTGGTGTAAATGTATGAATGACATCTCAGGTCATCCACTCATGTGCAGATCTTATGTTACTATGGTAACCAGGAGATGGCCTTTTTTTTTTCATTCATTCAACCTTTATTTAGTCGGGTAAATCTTATTGAGCCTCATGGGCTCATTTACGAAAGCGACCTGCTAAAACTAAAGAACGATGAACAGCAATGGTAGAATTTCCTTAAACAATAAACAATAGAAAACAAAAGAGAGAAAAAAAAACAAAAAAGAGAAATAATTTTTTTTTTAACAAAGTATCAAAAAACTAGCAAAACATTTATACTTGCATTCCTTAAGAAGATAAGATGAATTTATGACCCAGACAGAGGGCTATCTAATATCACTGCTTGTTCACTAACTTTACTATGTGTTAATATACTATTATTTGGCATTTAGTAACTAGTGTTAGAACTATGAAAGACTAATTAAAGCTACAGTATGTAGCTTTTTTTATGAACATATTTCTTCACTCTGTCACTACCTCCTGACAGACTGATGTTAGCCAGGTAATCTCTGAAAAAAAAAAAAAAAAATATTGTCCCCTTGCTTCTCCAGGTGGTAAATAAGCATTTCTAAAAAGAAAAGGTGACCCACCATTTTCCAGCCAATAAAAACAGAGTTTGTAACCAGCCAATAAAAACAGAGCTTGAATTTGAATCAGCCAATAAAAACAGAGCTTGAATTTGAAATTTAACAGACCACAAGGGGGCAGAGCGGGATCAGAATGCTTTGCCTGTTGAAAATATTTCTAAGTTCTGCAGTTCTACAGAAACTGCATACTGTACCTTTAATCAATTGTATCAATTATAAATAAGTGTTGTGATTTAACGTTATTTATGTTTAATCAACGTTTAGGCTTTGAGGCCTACACATGTTGCCATGTGCTCTCGTTCTGCTCAGAGAACAAAGGAAGCGCTCTGTTTCCTTAGCAGAAGTGAGAAGATAATGTCGTACCAGTGCCAGGTCCAACTCAGAATGTTTGATTACGGTAGCTTGTGATTATATAAAGTGTGAGCTTATAAGATTAATATTAGTCCATGCGAGATTATATGTAAAACATGAAAGTAATCAGTTAAGTCTTTTAAACTAAATGTAGACCTGTAAATGTGATCAATAACGACTCGCACACACATTTGTATAAATGCATCATCAGTGACATTTCAAAGCTTGTAAAAAGATATATAAAGGTATAAAAAGCTGTAAAATCCAACAGGGCTAAAGATGACGATTATGAACCTGGCGGACATGAAAGAAGTACAGAATCGTTTTCTCATCTGAACGTTCTCACCTTCCTCTGAGCCTCCTTTAGAACCAGCTCCTCTTGGTCACGGACACTTTTAGACTTCACCTTTTCTGGGCTCTTCTTCTTCTTCTTCTCAAATGTATGTTTCTGCTCTGATTTACGCCTCGCTATAAGAGCAGCTTTGCTCACAAAAGTGCTCGTCAGATCCAGTTCCTGAAGGAAATAATCAAACCAAACAGACAGACCACATTACACAACTTTATAAACAGTAACAACTTTTTTCTCTTCATCTTTAACAAAATAAAGACTTTAAATAACCCAACAAGGTAAAGGCCCTGTTTACACAAGAACCACCTCTGGAAACTTATTCTCATCCCTTTTCAGCATATAGGAGCAAAACTGATAAAATCCAGGGTCCAAAGGTCCTTCTAGCAGGTAGATCACTTTGACTTGGTCATTTTAAAAATAGCTCGCATGCTGGAAAAAGTGTGGGCACTCCAGTTTACACAAAAACAGAGTTTCCATGTCAGTCAGGTTGCCAGATAAGAAATAATGAACTATAGTATGTTTGCTTTAAAATTATAGTATTT
>JBBPBX010005814.1:44521-55911 GCA_038048925.1 Garcialebias charrua | reverse complement strand
TAAAAACAAACAACTCGCGTCTCTCTCAGCTTCTGTCCCCCTAAACTCCAGGTAGAGAGAGCTCAAATGCCTCCCCACCCCCCCGCTCTGAGCAGTCGGTGCTGTGTGTCTCCCCCGCTGAACCGTCTTTACAAACACGAGCGGCTCCACGGACCAAGAGTCAGGTAATCAGAGACAGATCATCTAAAAAAGCTAAGTCTGGTCCTCTGGACATGTCCAGAGGACCAGACTTAGCTTTTTTAGATTTTTCTACCTGGATTATTGAGCATGCATCAGGGTGTGCAGAGACAGATCAGTTTTTAAAAAAATTAATAATTCCTGCATGAATAGATAAAACTTTTTCAATCTAAATAACAGATCATTTTAATTTTTTTATTTTTATACTTGGGAGACTGAATACTTTACTAAATAAAGTAATTTCAGTAAAATTACCCTTTGTTGTTTTTTATTTTATTTTATATACATAATACTGCAAAGCAACATGTTAAGTTAATTTTGTCAAATAAATAAATGTGATTATTTTTTTTTTTTGGTTATATCACGAAATTTATCGTTATCGTGATAATGCTCTGAAATATCACAATATAATTTTTGAGCCATATCGCCCACACCTAGTGCTGAGTAAAGATATTTTAAGATGAACAGTGTGCTGCGTTTGTTGAAACGCATCCCCAGAAAAAGAGGGGTAAATAAGGCATTTTAAATGTATCTGGCAACCTGATGCCAGGCTCAGCTGCATTCATCGTGCATGCAGCGTCTGTATGACAGTCACGTCGAAACTGGTGAATACATTAACTGGCCCCTGGATTTTATTCGTTTTGCTCCTACGTGCTGAAAAAGGGTGAGCAGCACAAAAACACTCCGCTCTCTGCAGTTTATTATAACGATTGTTGTTGGTGCAGAAAAACTTTGGACTGCAGCCCTGCCTACAGTGGGCATGTGCCACGTCACACGTGCGGAGCATTTCACACTTCCGTTGGGGGTGCCCCCATGTCCACTCGGACCTGGATTCAGAAACCTTCGGTTTCAGTGAGAACGAGGGCTGTTGGGTCTGTCACAACAACAAATTTTGCTGGGCTATTGTCTCTGAAATTATTACCACAAACGAGTTTTAATTGAGAAGAAATGTTGGGTTTTTTTTGTGTGTAGTACCTTTTTTGACCACTGGATGGCAGTATAAGACTGAACTGAAGGATGGATAGTGAGGGAGTGAGCAGCGTCTCTAAGAAAAATGGGAGGGATGCCCCTTGATGTGACGTGGGCTGTCTCTCTTTGGTTCTCAAAATGGCGGACGCTCGGTGTGGTTTGAGCTCTTTAGCTTTAGCATAACATTTTTCCACACAAAGCTTTTAATAAAACAACCAGTAAACAAGTTCTCAGCTTCGTTTTGCAGAGAAAAACAACCTTTTACACGAAGGCACGGGTTTCAACCGTGAATTTTGGAGCTTTGACAAGACTGAGGTTTTTCACCCCCCCCCGAGGTCGGCCTGCTAGCTTAGCTCGTAGCTTAGCTTCTCAATTTAGCTGCTTTTAACCATCCAAATACGCAAATTTGGATTGTTAAAATGGATTTTAAAGAGAAAAGAGAAAGGGAGGGGTCAGTGAAGAGCATCAGAGGTGAGCCTTTTGTCATCCAGTGTCTTCAGTAGAATGAGAGAGACACGAAGAAACGATAAAGCCCATAAATGAAAATGAGGTTGATAATTTTCATTTATAATGTGATTAATTGATTTATTGTTTATTGCGACAGGCCTATTGTATAAATGAACGGCCGAGCTGCAGTTTCACTCAAAAAAACGTGTTGTGTAAACGGGGCCTAGTCAGGTTCTCTGGACGGATTCTTTCTTTGTTGAGCATGGAGACCCTCACCTGTTCAACTGTCCCCCCTTACAATGCTGTTATTGCAAGTATCACTCAGCCCCCTGTGGATAACTAGCCATCAGGGTGCTAACAACCATTTATTAGTTTGTTAGCACCTTTTACATGTGAACAGCCAGTTCTGGCTGTCAGCAGAAAACTGGTTGATCCACTATAAAGGCCCCCTCATAGCTCTGCGTTCGGCCGTACGCCAAGCGTACCATGTACGCGCCAAGCTCAAATTTTACGACCGCGTACGCGAGGCATGTTGTCTCACAATAAACTGCCCGGCGCTGGACTGTTTTGTATGTGACACAAATGTATTAAATTCCCCTTCTTCATCCCTGATCTGGACTTTTCTTTAGTTTTTTTGCCAAAAGTCAAGTGATCGCTTCCTCCTCCGCTGACTCCATGACTGAAATGATGAGGAAATGAATGAATTTGTCACGAGCGAATAAACTCGTATCCAACGTGGCTGCGCGAGGTTCTGCAAATTTCCTGGTGGGCTGCAGGACCAGCGCTCCCTGTTTTTTTTTTTGTTAGAACTTTTTTATAAGATAGAACACCGCTGCGGCTGAAGCTGTGTGAAGCTGCCGGCTCGCCTTTTTATTCTTCTCCCCACGACCTGTCAATCAATTCAGTAGGCGTGTCAGCAAATGACCAATCAGCGAACGCTCTGCGCTGTGAATTTGGAGCGAAATCGCGAGAACGAACGCAGAGCTGTGCGGGCGAACGAGTGCGCGTGACATATGCAGTGGGAGGGAAGAGGGAGGGATTACTATAATGTATCCCTCACGTCTTTTCCAAGGCGGTAGGTGACAAACATTACGTCAGCGCTGGGCCGCAGCCGCACGTCTTGCATGAAGTATAAACAAAGCTTTACAGTGTAGTTTGTTGCAGCTCTTCAGACTGAAGACTTTTAGTTAAAAGAAGAAATGTTTCAACAAGAAGAATCCTTCCAGAGGACCTGACTCACCCATGTTAGTTTTCTCTACCTGGATTATTGAGCACGCATCAGGAATTTAATCATCTTTTGTAGGAGCCACTGGTTGAAGTATGGGTACCTCTTCATCTCCAGAGTCCTTGGTGTCCTCCTCTTCGTAACTGGACTCGTACTCGCTGCTCTTGCAGTCGCTGTCTGTATCTTTAGCTGCAGCAGAGTTCTTCTCACTGGAATCGGGTTCATCGTTTTTTGGGTCGTTCACCGATTTATCGTCCTCTGGAGCGTTTCCCTGCAGAAGAAAAAACAAGTTTCTATCAGTCTGATGCTTTATGCAAGTTAGCCCGAACTTCAGGTCTTTGGAAGTGGGAGGTTCATGAGAAGACTGTGAATATCTTACCTGTTGTAGATGGCTCTTTAAACGACTTGTTTGTTGAATGAGTTTAATTCTGACTGGATTGATGAGCCAATAGTTCGTCAAGACTGAAGTGGAACCACCCTAACCTCAAAATTGAGTGGCAGTTCATTCAAACAACTATCCAAAAAGCTCCCCAGGAAGTGCTATAGCTAGCTGCTGCTACTATTTACATGTGCCAACACAGAATTCCATATACTGTACCTACTAACCAAGGGATGGAGGTCCAACTCGCTTTTAGATGCATCACATTGCAGACATGAAAGATTCTGAATTGATTTTGTAAACATTAATCCGTGCTGCCACTAAGAGCAAATTAGTGGCAGCCTGGAGCAATGTGTGCAAGCAGAGTTGCCGTAGCTTCTTGTAGTAGAAACATGTTGCAGTAAAGCCGTGTTTTCTCTTCACCGAAGGCTGAAGAATAATGTCCAAGTAATGGAAGGTGCCTTCGTAATGACTTGGAAATTATTTGTGTATACAGGTAAATTAGCAATGAGAAACAAAGCTAACCACGTTAGCTTAGCATGGTATATTTACTGTTAAGTAAGCATCATGCTAATTGTTGCAAAGCGACCTGTGATTACCGTAATTTCCAGGCTATTGAGCACACCCCAATATAGGCAGCGCCCAATAAATAATTTTGTACATAGGCCACACTTGTCTATAAGCTGCGGGTGCCCATGTTGTAACATGAGCTATTTACACAAATATATATATTTTTAACTTTTAATTAAATATGTACTTTAACATACACAGATACGTACAGTAAAAAATTTTTTAACAGTGCCTGTAACGCAGCTGGTTTAAAAATAGAAATATAGTAGCCTACCAGGAAATGCCTAGCTTATGCGGAGCAGCTCTATTTTCTTCTTCGACAGCCAGATCCATCTCCTTTAACTTGAAAGCTGCATCATCTGCATTTCTTTGTGTGTTTTCCATGTTGAGGGCGTGTTCATGAAGTGCAAAATAACTGATCTGAAAAACTTAAGTGAGTGCGTTTGATTTATGGTAATTCGAAGTTTGATTGGTCCACTGTTGGGTAATTTTATTGGTCAGATTTTTTTCCCACCTTTATGTAGACAGGTAGTCTTATTGAGTCACGAGGATCCACCTCTCCAAGAGAGACGTATTGGGCAGCTAGTTAAATAATAATAATAATGAATTTAATTTATAACGCACTTTTCATTAATAAAAATCTCAAAGTGCTACAAAGTGCAACAAAAGCAAAAATCAAATAAAACAAGTGATAAAATCAAGTAAAATCAATAATAATATCAACTAAGATCAAAGACAAAATCATGTGGAGGCAGAATAGGCCTGCTAAAAAAAAACAAAAAAAAAAACATTCTATTACTTGAGCGCCCGGGTGCGACAAAGCTAAATGTTTTGATGGCAGGAATCTCGTTAGCCCCTCAAAAATATACCAATCCATAAATTAGCTGCAGCATTGTATTAAGCCGCAAGGGTCGAAGTCTGTGAAAAAAGTAGTGGCTTATAGACCGGAAATTACGGCAATAGGGATTTGGACACGTCATTTTGTACTGTTAACTAAGTATAAAAAACATATAAATATGTGTTTGTTTCTTTCAAGTATGCCAGTTTAAGTTTTAAGAAACTCACACAGAAAGGCCCACGGTCGGGATTTGATCCAGCAACCTCCCCACCATGAGGCAAAGCTCTCCCACAATGTAACTGATCAGAAACAGTCTTATCAGTTAAATCTACATTGGTCTTTGCCGCACACGACTAGCAGTTAGCTCACCAGTCCGATCAGATTCAAACTCTTTGGTTAAGAAGCCATCTACAACAGGTAAGATAACAAATGTTCATACCCGCTGCACAGAACCCACTTTCATAGATCGTAACTCTGTGACAAAGTCGCCCACATCACCTCTTTATTCAGTTTTTCCTTCTCCATTTGTTTTCTCTCCTTCTGTTTCTGTTGGATTTAAAAAAAAAAAAACAATGAGTCCTAATGTTGATCATTTCATCAGCAGCTCGTGGAGTTTTATAAAGTGTCACCTGTTTCTTCAGCCGCTTCTTCTCAGCTTTTTCTTTGCTCTTTTTAGCTTCTTGTAATAATCTAGCTTTCCGTTCAATATCCTTTAAAAACAGTAAAAAACAAAAGACGTTAACACGAGCCCGCCTCACCTCGCGTCAGCTTATGTAACTTTCACAGCACAAAGGTGAACGTACGCTCTCCTTGGGCTGAACTTTCAAAGAAGGCGAGCCGGACGAGCTACGGGCCGAAGAATAACTCAGCGAAGGTTGAAAGATGGAGCTGGACGACCTGGAGTGGTTCCTACTTAATCTTCTACCATCTTGGTATCCATAGAAACTGTTGCGTTGGTGGGACCAGCTGTCATGATCGTCCACGTCTAGCTCGTCGTCATCGTACTCAAAACCTGTTAGGAACAAGCGTGTTCATTTAAAACAATACACACACACACACACACAATTATCCTGATGTTTGACAGCAATTAATTCTGGATGAGATTTTCTTTAGTGGGTATCCCCTTACCAAGAAAGCCATATGACAGAATCCTTTGAATACGGCGGGTCTCAAACATACCCACAACTCTTTGCTAAACACGAAAGAGAGACGAGTTAAAGGCAGTGCAGAGTTGTTCAGTCATTACAATCAGAACCACACTATCATTATCTGAAACTGCTCTGGTTGGAAGGAGCTGCAGCTGACTGCAGATTACATCACAGAAACAAAACACCCTTTTAAGTTTCACTTTCCTTTACAGAGAAAAACTCATCTCACCAGGTTTGTTTTTACAGAGGAGCTTCTTTGCACAAAAACTCAGCTGTTGCTGATTGAAATAGTTGATTTAACAACACTATGTGTTGGGGTTTGCCCTCAGCCACCACTGCACCAGGTTGCAACTGAACAGCTCTTTCCCTTTTAGCTAAGGCGGCCATCTTGGATTTTTGATTCGGATTCAGTAAGTGATGGGGGACGTTCTCAGCTATAAAACTTGCCAAATTTCAGCTCTATATGTGTGAAAATAGCTGCCTTTTAAATGTAGCTTTGGCAGCCGTCTTGATTATTTTTGAATTCATTATTTATTGGGCGCTGCTCTCAGCTACCACCAAATTTAAGCTTAATATCCAATAAAAAAAAGGCAGATTTACAGCATTTTTCTTTAACTCGGGTTAACTCGAGTGGCCATCTTGGATATTTGATTTGCAACGAGTCTATGAAAAATAAATAAAAATGGCGTCTTTGTTAGCAAATTACATCGCCATGGTAATTTGAAATGTCAATAAAAGTAACAGCACACTATTTGTGGGGGGTACACGTTGCGATTCGGGCCGCATTAAAGTTGACGAAAGGGTAAGATATAAAGTTAAGAAACCCTTTGTCAGGTGGCTGCTTTACTAGGCAGGCCCTATTATTTTGTTTTTGCTTTAAATGAATTAAATCCAGCTGTTACGGCACCAGATTTTCACAGTTAAATAATAAATACAGGAAATCAAACATTTCACCGTAGCTTAAAGTAAAACATTGTTATTAACCGTCGCCCAGAGACAAATATTTTCATTACAACTCTTCTTTAATCAGATCTGGGAAACCAGTAAACAAACTTGGTGCCAAAAATCAATCTAGTTAGTCAAGTTTATGTAATTGGCACTACCTTTGGGATTAACAGCTATTAAATACAATTTGCAAGCAAAATTTAATAATAAAATTATAAAAACTGTTACTTGAAGTGGAGCTTCATCCTTTAGGACTAAATATAGCTACAAATTAAAAGGTGTAGCAGCTGAAGTACTACTGTACAGTAGTTTGGAAGGATTCTTGATCACTTAAACAAATTAAGGCATGAACAGTTTAGAAAATAATGGTTTTTAATGGTTTTTACATCACATTTGAAACAAACTGTTTATTTGTGGACGTCCAGTTAGAGAAGTTTTGGTTTGATTTAATATTTAAAGCATGTTTAAATGCTTTAAATCAGGACTAAGTAAATACACATCATTTTTTGTTACATCCTCTTAGGCAAAGATAAATGCAGCTGGGAGGAAAGTGCAGTTGTTTTTAATGAAAAGTAGTCAAACACTTGTCTAAGCTCAGTATGTGGACTGTTTTTAAAACAGCAGGCATGTGGAATTTATAAACAGACTGCTGGAAGAATAAACTTAAAAATTACCACGTGGATTGACTGAGTCAAGTTACTTGAATTTATAAAAAATGAAGTCTGCTTTATGTTGAGTTGCTTTGACTGTGGACAGCTGTTTTGTTGCCAGATAAACTAAGCAGCTGCTTCTCAAGGCCGTTCCTGACTTTTATCAACTTCAACCTCAGCAGAAACAATTACTTACGATCATTTGAACATCCGTGAACTCTGAAAAACAAGACAGGACACAGATGTTTTAAACTCGGCTCGTTTCAGTGTGAAATGACAAGTTCAGACATTGAGCCGTAAACAATTTAAGTAGAGCAAACTTAGCCTATTAGCTAACAGAGCGCCTCGAATAAACATTTCTTACCGGATTCATCTGTAAATACCTGCATGTTTCAGTAAGGCGCGTCCGGCCGCCACGTCTTTTATACTCCTCAACTGTACTAAACACTGCCTGAAGTTACATTACTAAATCTAATTTTAGCAGCTCCACTGCTTTTTCCTGTCTGCGTTTCCGCAGCAGGAACAAACTGGCGCCGCCGCGGCGCATGCGCAATGTGACATGAACTGTTGTCGCCCCCTGCAGGTCATTCTTATAACAAGGATTCAAGGTTCTTTGAAATTATGTACCGGTACAGTACAGGGTCCCAGTAACATCCAACAAAAACATTAAAATGTAAAAGAAAAACAGTAATAAGATCTAAGATATGAACTATGATGAACGTTAATAAAAATACACTAAACACTAATAGCATAAAAACAATACACTGAACAGTAGGGCTGTGTAATATCGATTTTGCGATATATATCGATTTTTTTATTTCCTTGAAAAAAAATCGATATTCATCCGCGATATCATCACTGTGCAGAGAAGTGCACTTCTCCCAGAGCACGTCGATCAGATTCTATTTCTAAACACAAATCTGAGGAGAATGTAGCTCACTTGGTCTGCAGAGTAGACTTTCTGTTTAGAGTTCACTTATTAGTCAGGGTCTATCTACTCTGCTAAGATGGGTGCATTTGAAGTTAAATGTTCTTCATTACTTGAATTATAGACTGTTTTGGAGAAGTCATATTACTGTTTACTTACCAAGCACTTAGAGTGATTCCTTCAGATGTTAAGTGTCAAGGTTAAAAAGGTTTCAAACTATTCAGAGCAGGGCACTTGGTGCACTTTATTTACTTTACAAATGCATGTAAGCTACAGTTTTTACTGTTTCAATTAAAAGAAACATGTTTTCTCACCACTTCTTTGATTCATTTTGTCCAGCTGTCGACTTTAAGTCTGTGTCCATGTCCAACCAGAGCCAAGTATTGTGTAGTTGGTGCTTTTAATCAGTTTTCAGTTAAATTAATTCAATCCAAGTCTATAACAGTCACAAAATGTCACAAAAATCACTCTGTCCCTTTAAAATCTTTCAGAAAATCGCAAAAGTGTATTGAATTGTATCGTTTGCTGAATATCACAATATATATCACATCGTGAGCAGAATATCATGTATCGTATCGTGAGATTATTGTATCACTACAGCCCTACTGAACAGCAGCACGAACACGAGTCTGTGTGAGCAGATGAGTACGAATGAACACAGTAACGAGAAATAGATCTGCAGCAACATGATGGGATTTTTCACAGTGATTATCCTGGTTAGAGAGTCATGAGTCTAACAACAGGTAACGATGGAAAGCTACTACCGGTAATTAAATTAAATTCAGTTAATTTATTGTAGTCATCTCAGGACACTGAACAGAAACAGACCCATACATGTAAAGTCAGCTATTAACATTATTTATCTAAGGAGCCAACTGATAAAGTTAAATTCTTATTAAAACATTTGACGACACGACAGCTGTAAAACTTACTTGACTCTTGAAACATTTTGAAACATGATTACATTTTAAAATTTGTTATATAAAAAAACAACAAATAAGTCTTTTATGTTGAATTGTGACATAATTACCGGTAAATTAAACTGTTCACGTATTTATGTGTTCAAATTAAGAGTAGCCGCACAAAATCACAGACTCAAGGCGATTGTTGCAATGGGCATTTATTGCCGGCATGTCTTCATTTTGTCCACCCTCACCGACCTATCTCCACACTAACTTCTTAACACATTAAAGCCAGACTCCAAACGCCTTAAGAACTGATAAAGTAAAATAAAATACAAAGGTATATCACTAAACTTAAAAGTTAGTCATGGAGTTCCTCAGGGTTCATTGCTTGGACAAATACTATTTTCCTTATACAGTATATGCTTCCATTAGGTAAAGTTATTAAACGGAATGGGATAAATTTCATTGTTATGCTGATGATACACAGTTATATTTGTCCATGAAACCCAGTGAAGCCAATCAGATACTTAGACTACGATACAATCATGTCTTAGAGATGTAAAAACCAGGATGACCCTTAATTTTTGTCCTTTTGAATACAGACAAGACTGAGGTTTTCATTTTTGGACTTGAACATCTTAGGAATTAATTTTTCATGCTTTCGCCCTCCTTGGACGGCATTAATTTGGCCTCTAGTTTTAATGTTAAAAATCTTGGTGTAATTTTTGATCAGGACATGTCTTATAGCCACCACATTAAAAACGTTACTAGAACTGTCTTCTTCCACCTGCGTAATATCGCTAAAATTAGAAACATCTAGTGTAAAAATGATGCAGAAAAACTGGTTCATACATTTGTAATATTTAGATTGGATTATTGCAATGGTTTATTATCTGGGTGTCTGAATACTTCTTTAAAAAGTCTTCAGTTGATCCAAAACGTTGCTGCCAGAGTCTTAACTGGAGTTAGTGGGTGAGATCATATATCTCCAGTTTTAGCTTCTCTCCACTGGCTCCTTGTCAAGTCCAGACAAGTTCTCAACAACCTAGCTCCATCTTATATTAGATATCTTATTGTTCCATATTTTCATTACAGAGCACTTGACTCTCAACCGCAGGCTTATGCAATAGGGAATGGGAGGAAGATCTTTCAGTTATCAGACTCCTCTCTTGTGGAAACAACTTCTAGTTTCTGTCCTTGAGGCTGACACATTGTCCAATTTTAGGACAGGACTTAAGACTTTCCTTTTTCATAAATCCTATAGTTAGAGTTGGCTTGTTATGCTCAGACTAATGGAGGACAAACTGATCTCATTTCCTAAAATGAATTGTTAAAACTGAAGTTTTCATGTGATACTATTTTTTTTTTTTTCCATTTATAGATGGCCTCCCTTCACACCTTATACCATCCTCTCACTCCATGTGATACTATTTATATCTTAACATGTGATTCTCTACCTGCCATTGTGCATCTGTTCCTCTCAAACCCATCCGGTCAAAGCAGAAGGCCGCTTGTCCTGAGCCTGGTTCTGCTAAATGTTTCTTCCTCATGAGGGAGTTTTTCCTTTCTACAGTCGCCTTCATGCTTGCTCAAGATGAGTTGCTGCAGTGAAGTTAAACTCACAGCAGTCTGCTCCTCAGATAGTGTTAACTTGCTTTTTATGTATATGAATGTTTCTGTTCAGTGCCCTGAGATCACTTCTGTTGTGACTTGGCGTATACATATACAGTATATCAGTATAAATAAACTGAGTTGAATTGCACACAATTTTATGAGGCAAATAAACAATTAACAAAGAAAACGCAAATAAGATAAATACCTCGTTGTCTGATGTGAAAAGAGGTTCTTTAGTCTTTAGAAGTCACGTTTACATCACTTCTACTTTAAACCTCATTTAGCTTAGCTTTCACAGCATGCGCAGGTTCCCTCTTTTACACACTTTAAATCTCCGGGGCGTTCTAACAAGCTCTCGCGAGATTATGCCAAGTTCACGCGAGACCGTCGTCACTGTGAGTGACGTCATCTTAAAGTGAACGGATCACTTTTTTTTTTTTTTTTCATTCAACCTTTTACTGTAGTCAGGTTACGAAAGCAACTTTCATCATTTTGTAAACCGCCCCCTAGCTTATAGACTGTAGTTATGTTATCATTCACAAGAGTTTGTATATTTTTTTGTTTATGTAGTGTTTTGTAGTTCTGTTTGTGTTAA
>JBBPBX010005814.1:32814-44404 GCA_038048925.1 Garcialebias charrua | reverse complement strand
TTTTTTTAACAAAGTATCAAAAACTAGCAAAACATTATAATTATAGACGTATAAAATCAAAGACAGGAACAAATCTTGCCCATTGAAGTAAAACAAGATATATTTTGCTTAAATTTACACAGTATGAAATAAGTTTTAACTATTTACAGATGTCATTGACGTATTTATGCATCATGAACCTTTTTTTTTTTAAACAACAGTTAGGACTGATGAAATGTTTGAGGTTCTGGTGGTCAAACTTCAATATCGAATTTCAAGTATTTTAAAAGTACAGTATTGCATCATTCTGAAAAGTTTTGGTCGTTTTCAGGCCTTTCAGCTAAAGTTGTAGATTTGCTTTACTGCAAAATACTCTCCTTTATGAAATACACGAGCAGGTCCCTGATTCAAATCTCGGCCCGGGGGCCTTTCTGGGTGGAGTTTGCATGTTCTCTCTGTGCATGCGTGGGTTTTTTCCGGGTACTCTGGTTTCCTCCCACAGACTAAAAACATGCATGTATGAGTGAGAGCATGAATGGTTGTTTGTCTCGATGTGGCCCTGTGATGGACGACCCATCCAGGGTGTACCCCGCCTCTCGCACAGTGATTGCTGGACATGGGCACCGGCAACCCCCGTAACCCAAAATGGAAGAAGCGGGTAAAGATAATGGATGGATGGATGAAATACATTTATATCAAAAAGATATACCATGTGACCAGAGTGGCCCCTCTGTGGATGGAGCTGATGACCCTAGCAATCCTCTATTGCGAAGAGTGAGAGGTTGGTCAATCTCCATTATGCAAGCTTAACACCACAGCTTCATAAGGGGCTGTTTACAGGTGCGTATCTTGAGTGAAACCGCACCTTTCTCTCTCAGGTTCTGCTGATCAGGTTAGCAGCACACCACCGGTGTACCGCCTCCCCACGGACCAGAATCTCCCCAAAGCCGTATGGAAGTCATTCTCCATGGCCTCTCCGAACTCCCCCCACGCCCGAGTTTTTTCCTCAGCGACCACCCAAGCCGCATGGACTGCCGGTACCCTGGTAAAGCTACTAGCGACAGAAAAAATGTACAAGACAATAGTGTCAAATGTAGTAAGGCCGTGAATAATTGTCTTCAAAGAGACTTGACCTTGTTTGGTAGAACACTGTTAAACACTGTTAACACTGCAGCGGCACTTAAATGGGGGGTTCCGCAGGGGTCCATCCTGGGTCCTCTCCTATTCTCCTTATACCTGCTGCCACTTGGTGCTATTTTCCGGAAACACAACATACCTTTCCACTTCTACGCCGATGACTGTCAAATTTACTTCCCCCTAAGACACAATGGTACATGCTCTATTCAACCTCTGCTCGACTGCCTGGCTGACATCAGGGACTGGATGGCTTTAAATTTCTTAAGTTTCAATGAAAAGAAGTCTGAAGCCATGTTGTTCCCTCCCAATGACACAATCTCGAACCACTGCATCAACCTTTCTGCTCTAGCCCTGTCTGAAAAACAAAAAGTCACAAATCTGGGAGTGATAATGGATCCTTCCATCAACAGTCATGTAAACTCATTACATGACTGTTTTTTCCAGCTGAGGTGATTGTCTAAGCTGAAGCCCACATTATCCCAAAATAATCTGGAGACAGTAATTCATACATTTATTATATAGGCGTGATTACTGCAATTCACTCCCGTTTGGTATCAGTCAGACCACCATTGCACGATTACAACTGGTTCAGAACGCAGCAGCCCGATTTTTAACCAGTACAGGCAAAATAGAGCACATTACACCAGTCTTGGCCTCCCTGCACTGGCTACCGGTTCATCTTCGAATCCAGTTAAAAATTCTCCTGTATGTCTACAAATCGCTGAACAGTCTCGTCCTCCCCATCTCTCTGATTTGATACACCCGTATGTCCCACCACGTTTTCTGAGGTCAGCGGACCAGTTACTTCTAACAGTTCCAGGAACTCGTCTTAAGCGCAGAGGTGACAGGGCCTTCTCTGTAGCAGGACCAAGACTCTGGAACGAGTTACCTCTGCTCATCAAACAGGCCCCCTCCCTCTCAGTTTTCAAATCCCGTTTAAAGACCCATTACTATTCTGTTGCTTTCAACACCAGCTGATCTGTGTTTGAACCTGTTTGCTTTTCACAGGTTGATCGTTATATTAATCATCTGCGACGTTTTTATGTCTATATTCTGTTTGTTTTTTTACTTCATTGTGTGTGTTGCCCGTTGTTTGTTTGTTCAGCACTTTGGTTGGCCTTGTCGCTGTTTTAAGTGCTCTATAAATAAAATGGTATGGTTGGAGTGAAATCTTTGCAGCACAAACTGGCACCAGCCGCACCTGAACGTAACATCCTCCTGGACGTAACATCCGTGGAAGGGGGGCATGAAGGGACAAACTATACCTACCACTCGTCTTTTGCTTACAATTAGAAAGAAAAACGATTCTGATTACAATGACAATTAGAAAGAAAAACAAGCGACTTAACGTTCAAAACAAGACCCAAACCCAGCAACCCACAAAATTATAGGACTTTAGGACAAAAACAAGCCCCAAATTGCTTATACAGTAATAAGTAGACTTAGCAACTATGGTCCTTACACGGAGCAGACCGAGGCAGCACGCATGCGCATTAGGTGAATGTACAAAATTCACAACGCTAATGACCCGGCATGGTAACTACAGCAGATTCGGGAGGGCGGGGGAGATTCCTCTGAATGCATGTAAACACAGAATTTGGTGTCAACGCAGATCTTTTCCTTTAATTAACATACGAAAAAAACCTACGTTTCCCCCCACCGTGTCCGTGTAAACAGGGCCTAACTAAAATCTCGCACTCCTTGTTTCATTGAATTGAGAAAGCTCCTCGAATGAAGCGAAACGTCTTCAGTTACAAATAAAGTCCAGTTGTTTTGTTTTAACTTTTTTTTTTAAATTTACCATGGATGACTGAGAATCTTCACCAGCGTATCAAAAAGATAATTTACAGTAAAATTAAATTTTTAATCATTAATAAACCGAAAGAGTTTGTGCATTACTAAAAAATTAATTTCTACGGTACTAGAGCACTTTGCATATTGGGTGCATCATTTAACTACTTTTAGTTACTGTTGTAATACTTTTAGCTTTTTTCATTCAACCTTTATTTAGTCAGGTAAATCTTTTGAACCTCATGGGCTCATTTACGAAAGCGACCTGCTAAAACTAAAGAACAATGAACAGCAATGGTAGAATTTCCTTAAACAATAAACAAACAAACAAACAATAAACAATAGAAAACAAAAGAGAGGGAAAAAAAAAAAAAAAAAAAACAATTTTTTTTTTTTTAACAAAGTATCAAAAAACTAGCAAAACATTATAAGGTAAACGTATAGAATCAAAGACAGGAACAAATCTGCATTGGTTTTTGCCAGGATTCCAACAGATTCTGAAAACCATTTAGAGAAGTCAAGTTTGAGAGCTTCAGATCTTTTTGTAAGATATTCCAGGAAGCTGGAGCGGAATAGGAGAAGGCCCTTTTTCCAAGTTCAGTCCTCACTGACGGAACACTGCAGGTAATCATGTCCTGAGAGCGCACACTGTAGCTGCAATCACGCAAAGACATGTAGGAGGAGATGTATGAGGGCAGCAGACCAAGAAGTGATTTAAAGATGAAAATGTACCAGTGGAAGAGTCTGCGTGAGGTTAATGATGTCCAGTTAACCAGTGAATACAGGGTGCAGTGGTGGGTACGATAATCACAACCAGTTATGAATCTTAGTGCACCATGATAGACAACATCCAACATCCGCAGGGTGCTTGTAGGAGCATTCATGTAGAGAATGTCACCGTAATCAATGGAGGGAAGGAAAGTCACAGACACAAGGCGTTTCCTAACATTCAGTGATAGACATGATCTGTTTCTGAAAAAGAAACCCAGTTTAACTTTCAGTTTCTTCACTAGGTTTTCCACGTGGAGTTTAAAAGAGAGATGTGAATCGATCAGGATACCCAGATATTTATAGGAATCAACAAACTCAATAGGGACACCATTTGAAGATAAAATCAGAGGAAGAACTGCTGGGACCGACTTCCTATTTGAAAAAAACATCCCTTTTGTTTTATCAGCATTTAGGACAAGTTTGAGACGGAACAAATCTGACTGGATGAAGTCAAAAGCGGATTGCAGTAACTGGAAAGCCTTAGCTACTGTTTTAGCTCTGCAATAAACAACTGTATCATCAGCATAGAAATGTAAGGATGCATCAGGGATGCAGTGACCTACATTAGCTATGTAGATTGTAAAGAGAGTGGGTCCTAAAACTGAGCCTTGTGGTACACCATTTTTAACTGTTAAATAGCTGGAAGAAGTACCGTTATGTTGAACACATTGCCTCCGATTGGAAAGATAGTTAGAAAACCAACCGATGGTGTGATCAGAGAAACCGATTTCTGAGAGCTTATGACACAGGATGTTATGATCCACAGTGTCAAAAGCTTTAGACAGGTCTAAGAAAAGTGCAGCACAATAGTCCTTAGCATCCAGTGCTTCAACAACATCATTCAGAACCTTCAGAGAAGCAGTTGTTGTGCTGTGTTTTTTCCTGAAACCAGATTGATGAAGAGGTAAGATGTTAAATGAGTCCAGATAATTTTTGATCTGAGAGTTTATCAGTTTTTCTTGAACCTTTGCTAAGATGCAGAGTTTAGAGATCGGTCGATAATTGTTCAGTGAGGTGGGGTCACCTCCCTTCAGCAAAGGAAGAACAAAGGCTGTTTTCCAAGCATCCGGAATGGTGTTTTGGCTTATGGACAGATTAAAGATGTGGGTCACAGCTTTTGGCTGTCCTTTAGCTCCTTTTTTAGCTAATGTTCTTCTTTTAGCGTCAATTACTCAGTTTAGTCATTTACCATTCACACTAGATATTAAAAAAAAAAAAAGGGGGATTTCTCTTTAAGTTGTTAACTTATTTTAGTTATAGCAGGATTGATAAAATGAAGCTACCGGTAACTTGCCATAAATCCAATTAAACAGCCAAAGTAAACCAAAGTACCCTGTCCCTGTCCACAAAACCCTGTTTAGAACCCTGTCCACAAAACAAAACAAAACACTGCAGTGAAAACAAGATACAACTGGAAAAAACAGGTCATATTAAAAATTTAATGCATAACTCTGGTCATTTGTACAGTAAAACACTCAAAAATTACTCTGAATAATTTAAGAATAATCAAACTCGTAGTTTTAAACTACAAGTTCAGGCCTTTAAAAGAAATAAAAATATAATTATAGTGCATTATTAATAAAAGTTATAACATCTGTACCACAAGAGGCACTTTATTTTTTTGCACAATCAAAATCTCAACACCCAAAGATGTTTTCATGTGCCTTGGAAACTCCCTCTGTTCTCGAGTTTAAGAGTTAAAACTCTAAAAGCTCTAAACGTCATTTATGAGTTCAAAGTAAGCTCGGCAGAGGTTTGCTTAAATAAGCCGGAGTTCGTGAGAAGCGCTGCTACGCCACGATCCGCCCGTGGCGAACGGAAAAGGCGATGAGTCGATGATAGGTGGCGCTGAGGAGGACGATGGCTCCCACCACCATCCCACAGATGAGACTGAAGGCCCAGCGAGGTCCCAGGAGGGTGTAGACGTGAGACACAAAGATGGGGCCCAGCGTCCTCGCGCCGCCCGAGGCTCCCACCACCATCCCACAGATGAGACTGAAGGCCCAGCGAGGTCCCAGGAGGGTGTAGACGTGAGACACAAAGATGGGGCCCAGCGTCCTCGCGCCGCTCCCCGAGGTCGTCAACCAGCCCATGTACACGCCCTGAAGAGACGGACACGCTGAAAGCAGCCCGGTCGTTTATGAGCGATGACAAAAAGGCGTTTAGTTTCTCTAACCTGGGGCTTTGGTCCGAGAATTTTGGAATACAGTGTGTAGGACATCACATTGCATGCTGGGTAACCCACTCCGATGAGGACGTCGGACGAGATGTACTGAGCGAGGTAGATGGCGGGTGTATACTGACACCAGGTCTGTTCGTAAGGGCAGCCTGTTGGCTCCACAGTGCCGTTAGCGGCTAACGTGCCGTCAGACGTCCGACTGACCAACGAGTTGTTTCGAAGATCTGCGATTGAAACAAGAACGTCAAATTCAGACACCAAGAATCACTTGAACCTTCTGAGTCCCGGGGTTTTGTTACATGTATGTACTCCTATCTCGCTGATCTGCTGCAGCCATATCCCACAGAGCTCTCTTTTTGATTTCAGGCACTCATTTTAATCTCAGAGATGACAGGTCTTTCTCTGTTGCAGGTCCAAAACTGTGGAACGACTTACCACTGCACGTCAGGCAGGCCCCCTCTCTCTCTGTTTTTAAGTCTCGATTTAAAACTCACTTTTAGTCCCTGGATTTTGACACTGTGTGAGCTGATTTTAACTTGTCTGTATTCTATAATTTAAGCCTTTTAGTTCCTATATTTAACTAAATCAATCACAAAGCCTATTTTTATTTTGCAGAAAAGAGTTGTTAGAATTATCACTAGAAAAGCATTACTATCATCCATCAAGTATACAGGTAGTCCCCAACTTACGAGCGAGTTCTGTTCCTACAACTATCTCGTAAGACGAAATCTCGTATGTCGGAACTCGAAACACGTGATTTTCGATCGTAAGTCGGAAAATTTATGCTAGCGCTACTACGAACACTCGTTTTTCATCACAAATGTTCATACTAGTTCATAAACATGCTCAGAAACTTGTTTCCAAACGGTTAGCTAACACACTTTCATCTAAAAACACATAAAAGTGCTGTATTTTTTGTATGTTCTTTACAAATTTACTGTTCATTAGTGAGCTCGTAAGTCCGGAACCTCGTAAGTAAGAGCGCTCGTAAGTCGGGGACTACCTGTATTATTTTATCAAATGAAATTGCTGAAGTTCTATGATTTGGTGGATTATAATATTTTGTCAGTTATGTAGTATAGAGCTCAGAATAATACACTGCCTTCAAATATCCAAATGTATTTTGTTAAAATATTAAGTTGTTATAATCTTAAGGGGACAGATGTGTTTTTGAAACCTCAGTTTAGAACTAGTTTAAAGGGAAGGTCTACCATAATTCAGGGAGTTGGGTTATGGAATGACTTGGAGACAGATGTTAAAGAAGCTAAATCAATGTTTGTATTTAAAAGAATGGTTAAGGGTAAATTGTTAAAAACATATATCTGAATGGATTTTAATGAGTAATTGTATGAGATAAAGGAAGTTAAATGAGTTGTTCATTTTGTTTTGGTATTTAAAGAAATTGGTTGTTTGAATTGTTTATTAAAGAATAAGGGGCAGATATAATATTTTTTCTTCATCTGCTGCCTTTCATTTTATATATTTTTTTCTTTTTCTTATTAATGTATATATATATGTTAATTGTTTTGTATTTTATTATAAAATGAATGAATAAATAAAATAAAATAAAACTATATGGATCTATGTTTTTTAATCCTGTGTCCTTTGCTTGTTTATTTCTGCTGTACAGCACTTTGGTTGGCCTTGTTGCCGTTTTAAGTCGTTTATAAATAAAGTGGTATGATACATTATATACATCCATTTTCTGTTTGTTCTTGAGTCGGGTCATGGGGGCAGCAGCAAGTAAAAAAAAAATTTTAAATTAAAAGTTACAAATAAAAATAAATTAAAAGTGAGCGCACAGATTTAAGACAACTGGTCTAAACTGAACTGAATAAAATGTTTTGAAGCAGCGTCCCCACATGAAGACATGGGTCTCTGTAGGTCAATGTGATGGTTCAGGTGTTTTAAAGAGGAAATATCCTGAACAGCTAGTATCTTACCTGTCGTAGACAGCTCTTTGATTGTAATTCTGACCAAACGGATGAGCCTCAAATCTTAAATTATTCATTGTGCTTCATCCGACCATTACTTTACAAACCTTTAAACTGCTGGAAATTTCACAATATCAAATTATTCTGGCAGAAATATTCTAAAATTCCTGCTGGGAGTGTCTCAGGCTGTCCTGGAAGTGCTACAGCTAGCTGCTGCTGCTTTTATGTCAGCAACAAACGCATAAGTCTATGTAAATTACTGTGTAATAATAAAGTGACAGGTATAATATAAAACCAGGGGTTCCCAAACTTTTCCATGCCGTGGCCCCACCCACAAACAATGCAAAATATGTAAAGAAACATCCACTTTTAGAATGTTTTAACTTTTAGTCACTATATTCAATTAATTATTACAGCTGCTGAGTATAAAATGTTATTACAGTAATTAACATGTTTTAAACACTGTATTATATCCCACTGAAAAAAAAAAAAAACTTTTCAACAAACTGTTGACCAGAAGAACAAAACAAAATAAATCTAACTTCTCTCTCAAGTGTGTTTATCTGGAAATGACAGCTACAGATTGACTTGTTGGCAATTTTTATGATTTGCTTTAAAAAAAAAAATATCTCCAGCTTTCCCCTAGCACCCCCTGGCGGCCCCCAGGGGGCCACGACCCCCAATGTGAAAAATACAGTACTGACACAAATTGTTTTAATTTTTTTAATATTCGAGTTGGTTTAAAAAAAAAAAGCAGGGATCCATTTTGGTCATAACCCCATTCTGACTAGCCATTAGCTTGTTAATAACTCAAAATAAACTATTTTTCCAAACCGAGGTCGTTTAAAGAGCCATCTACAACAGGTAGGATATTAACTGTTCAAAACCTTTCTACTGTATTCATTCATTCAACCTTTATTTAGTCAGGTAAATCTTATTGAGCCTCGAGGGCTCATTTACGAAAGCGACCGGCTGCTACAAACTAAAGAATGATGAACATCAATGATACAAATACATTAAACAATAAACAAAAGAAAAGAAAAAGTAGCAAAAAAGTAGCAAAAACAATATGTATATGGGCAGTGCTATTCAAAGTCTAGTTTAAATGGGTTAATTCCAGGTATTAATGCACTTCTGTTTTACTTTTATGTTTTGTTTTTTTCTCACGGGCTACTTGTAGTGACATGCCAAGTTGCTTCCTCACACCGCTTTTCCAGCCGGCGCACTCTCTTGAAACAAACAAAACAACTCCGGTTGTCCCGCAGCGTCAGTTTCTGCCTCCGCAGTTTATTTTGAAAGGACTATAAAGTGGAAACTAGTCATGGGTGAGCTCAGCCTTAGACCAACAAGACCAGGGCAACAGGACGGGACCAGACTATCGTTGGCGTCAGATTTTAGAAGAAAAGTTGAATAATCATCAACAAATTTCAAGTGTTTTGCCTAAAATGATCCAAACTATCAATTTAAACTCAGCTGTTTCAGACACAGAGGCCAAAAGCCGTTTTATTTTAATCAAACGCAGCGTGAATACCTGGCGAGTTGGAAAACTGAAATACCTGCCCACTGGATTTTAGGGAAATGGTGTCCCCAGGGAAGCAGCATAACGAAACCACAGAATATGATCGAGAAGCCTGCGAGCAACACGGGACGATCCCCAAACCTGAAAAGACAAGCCATAACTTTTTTATGACGAGTAAAATTCAGAAAGACTGAATATTATTTGGGTCAACAACTCTCCGTACCTCTGACAGGCCACTTTCACAGCCAGAAACACCAGGATGGACTCAAAGCCGATGGCACACATGATGATGCCGTTGTACAGGACGGCCTCTTTCCTCGTCCAGGCGAACATGTCCATGGACAGGGGCGTGCCGATTCTGACCCAGAAACACACTGTCAGAACTTTACGCGCACGGACAGAGAGGTCGTCGACGCGGCGTTTAAAGACAGACGTACGTTTCAAAGACGGCGAAGATGAACATGACGATGAAGAACAAGATGTTGGAGGTCAGGACGGCGAGCGGGTCGATGGATTCCTCAGGTCCGTCGAGATCGACTCCGTCTGTAAAAAGTTAAAGGAAATCAAATGAAGGACGAGCGCTCATCACCCATCAGCGATGAACTAAATTCACGTTGAGACGTGAGAGAGTTTCAGCCATTTTGGTAAAACTTTAAAAATAACTAAACACGATTTCATGCTCAAGCTGAGGATGACTCTCTGCAACTACCACACACAGCAGCGAATGTTGATTAGCTATGACGGCCATCTTCCAAAGAGTTATTAGTAGATGCAATCAGAGCTTAGACTGCTGAGTGTCCTGATGCTCATTCTTTTTAGATAGTACAAGTACTTCAGTTTGGGTACCTGCCGATACAGTAGTCCCTCGCTACTTCGTGTTTTGACTTTCGTGGACTCGCTCTTTTGCGGTTTTTCAAAGTAAGATTGAACACGAGGTGGGGGAGATTGTACATGACACATGACTGTCAGCTTTAATATTACTCACGTGATTGGGACAGTATGGGATACTGTACAGTAAAAAGTTAAAGCTGCTGTATGTAACTTTTCTAACAATATTTTTAACATATTTTTTCACTCTGTCACTATCTCCTGACAGACTGATGTTAGACAAAGTAATCTCTGAAAAAAACTATAGTCCTCTGGCTTCTCCCGGTGGTACTACAAGCATTTCTAAAAACCCACAGTGACCCGCCGTTAACCAGCCAATAAAAACAGAGTTTTTAACCAGCCAATAAAAACAGAGTTTGGTTCATGAACGAGCTTCTCACGCCCATCCCCCGCCTGTCCCAACCCCGCCTGGCCAGTCACGAGACAGGCCATGCTGTGGAGGAGGAGCTAAGGAGGGTGAGTTGCAGGTCAGCCGAGAGCAAGGGGGAGGGACCAGAAAGGTGTGTCTGTTCAAATTTTTTCTGTCCAGCGTTTTCCAGAAACTACATACTGCAGCTTTAACGAAAAAAATAAAATACCGTAGTCCCTCGCTACTTTGCGGTTATTTTATCGCAAAGTTGCTCTATCGCGGTTTTCAAAATAAGATTGGAAAGAACACACAATTGGCTGATTGATGGATTGGCCGCATGATCGGCATGAGATTTTTATTTAAATTAAATTATTTAGCACCTGACGCACCTCTGTGCAGCTTACAACTGCAGTATAAACTTCCTCCTGCAGCTGAACAGCTGATCTGCGTGCAAAGCGGAGAAGTGGGCGTGGCCGAGAGCGCATGCAGATGGCTGAGAGCAGTGGAGGCAGGGAGCTAAAATCATGACATTCTTTTAGTGTTTAGAGTTTAGAAATATTGTTTAAAATATTGCAAGAATGTGGTAAAGGTTTAAACACCTTAATATGTGTAAATATAAATACTAAAATAAACTACTACAGGTAGTCCTCGACTTCCGACGTAGATCCGTTCCTACGCAGCGCCGTAAACCGATTTTCGACGTAAGTCGGAAAATACGTACATACTGCACCATATACATGTACAGTACTGTATTACCAAGCACTTAGCCTATCCTAACACAGTACCCTACATAATTATCAAAAAACACATACGTTTGGAGCCATAATGAAGGGAAAAAAGAGTTACTGGCATGCTGGTGACGCTGTCCTCTGTCCATCCGCCGTATTTTGTTCACGACGTAAAACCGCGTTCACAGTACAGTACAGTATCCCTCCGCCGCTGCACCGCATACAGTACAATATTTTCCGCCGCTGCTTTACGACGTAAAACCAGTCCATCCGCCGTATTCCGTTTACGACGTAAAACCGCGTTCACAGTACAGT